>JAKUCV010002819.1:0-31167 GCA_028386065.3 Turnera subulata | reverse complement strand
GCATGAGAGCTGCTCAGGATCGGCAAAAGAGTTTTGCCGATAAGCATCGTCGGGAGATGGAGTACAATGTAGGTGACAGAGTCTTCCTCCGTGTTGCTCCCTGGAGAGGTGTTATCCGGTTTGGGAGGAAGGGCAAGTTGAGCCCTCGTTATATTGGTCCTTATGAGATCATGGAGCGGATTGGTCCGCTGGCCTACAGATTGGCTTTACCGGAGGAGCTGTCGCGCATACATGATGTATTCCATGTTTCGATGCTGAGGCGTTATCGGTCCGATCCTAGTCATGTTGTATCCCCGAGAGAGGTGGAGGTTTCTGAGGATTTGACTTATGCTGAGGAGCCGGTTGAGATTCTTGCTCGGGAGGAGCGACAGTTGAGAAATCGAGTTATTCCGATTGTTCGGGTTAGGTGGAGCCGTCATTCTCCGAATGAGGCTACTTGGGAGGTTGAGTCCCAAATGCAGGAGCAGTATCCCCATCTGTTTTGATGTTTCATATCCTGTAATTTCGAGGACGAAATTTTCTTAAGTGGGGTAGAACTGTAACGCCCGAATTTTCATAATTTGATATTTCGGAATTTTTGAAATTTTTATTCCAATTTTTCCCTTGTGGAATTTCCGGATTTTTGGTTATGGAAATAAATTATTTTCCTTGGAAATAATGTATTTAGGTTGGCGTTATAAGGGGTTTGAGTTTCGTCGGAAACGGGGACTCATTTCGAGGTGAAACGGGGTTTGAACGATGATATGGTCTAAACTACGTCGTTTTGTTTAGTAAAAAAAAAAAAGACAAAAACCGTTGACTAGGGCGGGTTGACCGCGCCTCAGCCCAAAACGGCGTCATTTTGGGGCTGGGCCGGCTCACACCCTAAAAAACCCTAGCCACCTCTCTTCTTTTATTCTTTTCTTCTTCACCTTTTCTTTTTCTCTCCTCTCCTCTTCCACCCGACGGCGCCTTACCCTTCCTTCCTTCTCCCCTCATCTCCGTCTCTCTCTCTTTCCCTCACCCTTCTCTTCCTCTCTGGTCCTCTTTCCCCTTTCGCTTTCCTGGCACTCACAAACACACGAGACGCCACCACCGCCGTCCCTCTCGCCGCGATTAGGGGCACGCAGCCGTTTGGTCTCGGGTCGCTGCAACCGGTCAAGGAAGGAGAGGTGAGAGTGAGGGCTGTCTTGGGTTGTGCGCACGACGGCTGAAGCTCTGTGTTGACGAACCGCCGTCGCTGCCCTCTCGAAGTGTTGGTAAGCCGGTTGTCTCTTTTCGTTTTCTTTTCCTTATTTTCTTTCTTCGTTGGGTTATCGATTGATGTGGGTGTGGTTTTGATGTGTTGCCGGCGACGGGTTACGTGTCCACTTGTGGCCGGCGAATGTTGTTCGGGTCTCGGTGTGGCGCTGCTGCTCGTGTCTGTGTTGCAGCGAGTGCGTGTGGTACTCGCCGACGTTGGGGTTGCTGCTGTTCTACAAATCCGGGCAGAGGACGGTTCTCGGAAGATTTGGGAGATTCCGGGTAAGGACCCGTTTTGCGTTTCCTGTTGTGATTCGTCTTGGTGATCTGTGGGGTTTTGTGTTGTGCTTTGTTTTTGCCATGAAGTGATTGTGTTTAGCAATGGTTGTGGCAGTTTTGGGTGGTTTCCGGCGAGTTCACCGGAATCCGGCGAAGGCTCGGGAATTTTTCGGCGAGGCTCGGGAATATTCCGGCGAAGGCTCGGGTCTTGATTTTTGGCATTTTAACGGTATATTTGATGTATGATTTGTATTCATTCATGGCATGTACTATAATTCGGAATTGGGTTATGTAATTAATTGTGTTTAGTGGAAACCGAGAGTGTGAGTAGTTTGAGGCCGGTAATTTACCGACACGGGTAGAACCTTAGGCCGGGAATCTTGGGCTCGGTCTGACCATGGACTTAAGTAACAGGCTCTGAGCCCAATCCTATAATTAATTAAATAAGGACTTAAGGAAGTGGGCTTTTGGCCCGGGAATCGAATTTGGGCTTAGATTGGGTTTTAGGCCGGAAACCCGTAAAGAACATAATGATTGGGCCATAGGCCCGGGGACTACTCTTGGACTTAGTTGGGCTTAAGCCCGGTGAACCTTAGGTCCCGATACTCGGAGTTTTGGTGAGAGACATTAAGTCGGGTTTAGACCCGGGAATTTCATATTGGCTAACTAGGGACGGGTTTTACTCAGTTGAGCATTATAGTCGCATGCATGCACGTTTATATTAAGATTTGTTTGTAATTTGTTGTGTGTGCTGGTATTCAGGCACGGGTAATATCTCGGGAGTTGGAGGATCTGTTTTGGAAAAAGCTCCACAGAACAATCGTCGTTGAGGTGACTTTATATGTCTTTTTATGTTTTTATGCATGAGCTCGTTGGATTAGTTTGTTTGAGTTGCATGCTTGTTTGCTAACATGCTGTAATCTGTATTGTATGCCTAAGTGTACTTTTTGCTTATGAGCTGGATGATTGGATTAGTTATGGATTATAACATGTGGTGTGATTCTGGGTGTTTGGTGTGATGTATTGTGGGTCGGAGACCCGGTTATCTGTTTGAGCTGTTTTATCACACAACCCTGTTAAATCACAATCTCTTGGCACACATAAACTCATAACTTGTGAATTAAGAAAATGTGCAGTAGAAGTTAGGCTACTGTGTGCTGATGACCGGTTGTTTCGAGCGGGAAGTGATACCCCTCGGGTTTGCTTGCGGAATAGCAAGTGTTATGCGGATTTGCATATGGGTCTGTAATGGCCGGTTCTACCTCCCTCCTTCTACCTCCCCCTTTCTACCTCCCTCTTTCTCTCTGTCTCTCTCTCTCTCTCTCAATGGATATGTTGGGCTTCGTGCCTGGTTGTATTTCGGCTTATGCCTGGTTGTCTCATGAGACGGGACCGAGCTCGACGCACACAGTAGGGGCCCTGAATAATAAATTTTAATAAGAAAACTTAATACACAACAGATGGAGAAATAATGAACTGATTGCATGATTGTGTTGGAATGTTAGTACTGATTGTTGTATGTTTGCATGCTTGTCTTGTTGCTCTTCTTTCCTTTCAGACTTGATCTGCACACCTTCATAATTAGATATGTATTGCTCACTGAGTAGGCGACTCACATAATCGCCAACGTTTTCAGACTTTAGATAGCGTGCAGTCACTTTCAATCCTTCCAGAGTACGGACGTGGTTATCTCAGCAGGTAGCTGTGCTTGATCTCCCGGTTGGATCCATAGAGTCGGCATGCATGTTGTTTTGTTTCTCTTATTTTTACTCCGTTTGTTCTTCCGCTGCATTGAATTTTTATTGAGATGTCTATTGTTTTTGGATTACATTATCGGCGGGTTGCCGGGTTTATGTATTGATGATGTTTCGGCAGGATGCCGGGTTGTTTTGTGGCTTGTTAAGCCGGATTGATCTGCTCTTTATGACATCTCGTTTTAATTAAGAATTTTGGATATTGTTGATATTGGATTTCGTGTTCTGGGTTTCAGGGTATTTTGGTAACCTCCTTTATTTAAGTATTTTGTTTGTAAAATTGGGACACGGGTGTTTCAGGGATGGACTTGGGCTCGGGAATGACCTTAGAATGATATTTAGGAAAAACCGGGCCCAGGCCCGACATTCTGACCTTATATGATAAAAGTTGTTTAATGGACTCGTAAGATATAGGTTTAAGGCTAATGACATATCTGGACTACTCGGACTTAAGGATGTGGGCTTTAGGCCCGAGGACCTTCATTGGACTTAGATGGGCTTAAGCCCGGTGAACATTAGGACCCGAACGTTTGGAGTTTAGGTGGATGGACACCTTGTTGGACTCAGACCCGGAAATGACATAGTCGGGTAGTTAGGGTCGGGTTTTAACTCAGTTGAGCATTTAGTGATCATGCATGCACGTTTATACTGTGATTGTTTGTAATTTGTTGTGTGTGCCGGTATTCAGGCACGGGTAACACCTCGGGAGCTGGAGGATCTGTTTTGGGAAAAGCTCCACAGGACAATCGTCGTTGAGGTGACTTTATACGTCTTTTTATGTTTGTATGCATGAGCTTGTTGGATTGGTCTGTTTGAGTTGCTTGCTTGTTTGCTAACATGCTGTGATCCGTATTGTGTGCCTATGTTTTACTGTTTGCTTTTGAGCATGAATTGTTGGATTGTTATGGTGATAACATGTGGTTGATTTTAGGTTATCTCTGTGATGTACGGTGGGTCGGAGACCCGGATATTTGACTGAGATGAGAATACACACAACCCTGTTAAATCACGAATCTTGGCACACATAAACTTATAATTTGTGAATAAAGAAAATATACAGTAGAAGATAGGCTACTGTGTGCTGATGACCGGTTGGTTCGAGCGGGAAGTGATACCCCTCGGGTTTGCTTGCGGAATAGCAAGTGTTATGCGGATTTGCATATGGGTCTGTAATGACCGGTTCTACCTCCCTCCTTCTACCTCCCCCTTTCTACCTCCCTCTTTCTCTCTGTCTATCTCTCTCTCTCTCTCTATGGATATGTTTGGGCTTCGTGCCTGGTTTTATTTGGGCTTATGCCTGGTAGTCTCATGAGACGGGACCGAGCTCGACGCACACAGTAGGGGCCCTGAATAATAATTTTTTAATAAGAAAAACTTAACACACAACAGATGGAGGATAATGAACTGTTTGCTTGAATGTCTTGGCATGTTAGTACTGGTTGTTGTATGTTGCTTACTTGTCTTGTTGCTCTCCTTTCCTTTCGGACTTGTTCTGCACACCTTCATAATTAGATTTATATTGCTCACTGAGTAGGCGACTCACATAATCGCCAATGTTGTTTTTCAGACTCTTAGTTAGCGTGCAGTCACTATCTACCCTTCCAGAGTACGGACGTGGTTATCTCAGCAGGTAGCTGTGCTTCTTCTCCCGGTTGGATCCATAGGGCCGACTTGCATTCCACTTTTACTTTTGCTTTGTTTTTATCCTTATCTTCCGCTGCACTGTATTTTGATGAGATGTCATTTTGATTTAGATTATTTTATCGGCGGGTTGCCGGGATTTTGTATTGATGAAGTATCGGCAGGATGCCGGGTTGATTTGAGGCTTGCTAAGCCGGTTTGATTTTGTTCTTTATGACATCTCGGGATTTTAAGATTTTCTTTCCAGATAATGTTTTGATATTGGATTTCATGTCCTGGGTTTCAGGAGTATTTTGGTAAATTCCTTGTGTTTAAGTATTTTATTGCAAAATTGGGACACGGGTGTTTCATTTCTCCATAAACTCTTCCCATGATTTTGGAAGATTGGATGATCTTGAAGCCATCGATGGGGGTGAGAGAGCTTGAGAAATATTCTAGAGTAGGTGGAGAAGAGAGAATTGAGAGGGTTTAGTGTTTTGGGGGTGTTTGAGTGAAATGAAAGAAGAAAAAGACGAAGGGAGGGGTTTTAAACCCGCTATGGGGTCGGCGCCCATGGCGGGAAGACTGCCCGGCTCTGGCGGGCTTCCCCACATGACTGCCACCCCTATTTTTGATCGCCTCCTCGTTTTTCATTGGCCCCGCTTCTCGAAACGACTTTTTCTCTGCAATAAAACCCCTGTATGCATATTTTTGAGTCTCGAATAATGAGGGATGTTGTTTGGATTGAATAACCGCCCATGGGGTCCACTGAAAGTTAATTTTCTAATGATCCGGGATTGGAAGGCATGTTACCCCATTTTGAAAACAGGCCCCGTCAAAGGGCGCATCAGCCCCTATTCTATTTTTTGTGTAAGCAGTAAGGCTGACCATGCCCCAATAATCTGATGAAAACATACTAGGGGCACGTTACCTCACTTTGACTGATGAATTTCCAAGGGCATGACAAGCCCACCCGCTTGGTTTTATATTGAAAAACTTGTTTGATTGTGGGCTGGGACGCCCTGGGTGATTCTAAATCAAGGGGCATGCTAAACCCCACCTTTCTGAAACCACGATTAGATGATGCTCGAGGCATCATGCCCCACCTCGAGAAAATTGAACCAGAGGCATGATGTTCCCGCATTTGGGCAAGGGTTATGATGCACCCCATTTCTTTCAAACCCACTAAGGAACATAGAAACATGAGATATATGAGACATAGATAGCCGCGAAGCGACACCTTTTTCCAAACCCGTTAGATGATGATAAGGACACGAGATACCGAGAGATTAGACGACCAGGACATGAAACGACACTCATTACCTTCCTCGATAGATGTTGATAGCGAAACCATGAACAGCCAAGGACCCAATCCTCGCAGTCCTGAGTTGAGATGATTCTATAAGCTGATGACCCAGTCCTCCCAAACCCAAAGCCGGGGACCCAATGCTCGCAAACCTAGAGAAGAGCAAACCCAAAGCCAAGGACCCACACCTCGCAAAACCAAAGCAAAGAACCCAGTCCTTGCAAACCCAAAGCCGAGGACCCAATTCTCGCAAACCTTTAGATGATCAAAACCTGGGATGAGTTAATTCCCATAAGCCGAAGACCCGATCTTCGCAAACCAAAAGCCGAGGACCCGGTTCTCGCAAACCTCAGGATGAGATGATTCCCGAAAACAAAAACCTAGGATGAGATGATTCCCAAAAGCCGAAGACCCGATTTTCGCAAACCAAAAGTCGAGGACCCGGTTCTCGCAAACCTGGGATGAGATGATTCCCACAAGCTAAGGACCCGATCCTTGCAAACCAAAAGCTGAGAACCTGATTCTCACAAACCTCGGGATGAGATGATTCCCGAAAACTAAATCCTAGGATGAGATGACTCTCACAAGCCGAGGACCCGGTCCTTGCAAACCACGGGATGAGATGATTTCCGAAAATCAAAACCTGGGATGTGATGATTCCCACAAGCTGAGGACCAAGTCATCACAAACCAAATGCCGAGGACTTGGTCCTCGCAAATCTCAGGATGAGATGATTCTTGAAAATCACAAACCTTCGGGACGAGATTATTCCCAAAGTGGAGCATGGGATGCTCCGACCTTTAGCACGCACCACCTACATCAATCATTCAAATTTGGTTGTTCCTCTCTTGCGTTGTTTCGTCCTTAGTTTTTTAAGGACTCATCAACGAGGGGCATCTGTGAACACCCAAATTTGACCTACGGATATTCTTC
This sequence comes from Turnera subulata, assembly GCA_028386065.3. Taxonomy (NCBI): domain Eukaryota; kingdom Viridiplantae; phylum Streptophyta; class Magnoliopsida; order Malpighiales; family Passifloraceae; genus Turnera; species Turnera subulata. The sequence continues at coordinate 24,054 of JAKUCV010002819.1, read as the reverse complement.
TAAATTGGGTTTTAAACATACTTGAACCATGAGATTGATGAGATGATTTGGTCTTGGGTTAAAGTATGTTTGGAATTTATTTTAGTTGAATTTATATATTTTTGTAATTTGAACCTTTATGTGTTTGAACTTTAGGATTAATGAAATGATTTATTCTTAAAATAAAAATATATACTAAGGTCTAATTTACTAAAATATATTTTATTTAATTTATTTGGGCTTTCTTATTTATTTCAACTCAATTTTGTTGAGATGATTCATTTTTAGGTTAGAAATAAATGTAGTGGCCTAGGTTAATGGAATATGGACTCTCCATAGTTCATTGGCCCATAAAAACATTTCTTGCAGACTAATCTTGACTCTGATTTTCGTTGAAAATCAGATTTAATTCATCCTTTAATAGATAAATATGTTTTTGGTATGATTTTACACAAAATGGGAGTTTAATGTGTATCAATCAGTCATGGAAGGTTTAGGAGGAGTACTAATCAAGAAAAGAGGATTTTCTGGGTTGATTAGGGGTTAATTATACAGTTAAATCAATTCAGGGCGAAATTAGGAGGAATGGGATAAAAAAATAGAGAGAACCCGTGAAACCCAGGAAGGCCGGGCGGCCGTCTCGGGATGACCGCCAGGCCTGGCTACCATACAGAGGATGATCGCCGGCCATGTCAGTCATGCACCCTAGAAAGCTGACTTTTTTCCCGATTTTGTTTCTAATTTGTTCTTACACGGTTTTGACCTAGATTTCTGGCCATAATCTTGATGATTAAAAGGTGCACGACCCCTGAACTCCCCAAAATTCTATAAATAGGACCTCCCATTCACATTCAAAGGGGACACAATCTCTTTTACTCAAATCCCCATAAGCTTTTGTGCTTGGAGAAACTCTACCTCTCCAAACCTAGAAGCATTTTGAAGCAGACACTTTGGAGGAATTTCGTGGGAAGCATCAACAAGAGAGCAGATAGGGTAGACCAAGACGGGATCAAAGATTGAGCTAAGGAACGGGAAGAAAGTGGGTGAAGAACACAATCCAAATAAAGGATCTAGAGGAGGGCTACAAGAGGTAATCCTAAATCCCATTTTGTCTACTGTTTGTTGATGATCTAATTGTTATGGTGATGCGATGATAAGAATTACTTGGGCTTTGAACCCGGTTGCCGGGGTACGTAGGTGGTTTGTAGTGGTGGAAACTCAAGCCCAACTATCATATTTTTATTTTTTTGTTTCATTCTAATTTTTTTTATTTTATGTGATTTGTTTCCACACAACACCCACTTTCACAAGACATATAATTATTCCTCAATTGCACAAAATTTCGTCCCAACATGGATGGGTGCCTAACACCTTCTCATGCGTGACGAACCCCGGGGCCCAATATTTTTTTTCGTTAGTCGGTTGCCTTAAACGGTGTCATTGGGGTTTAAGAAGGATTTTTCCTGAATTTTGTCCTAGAGTAAAATTTGGGTGACGGCTCCAAAGGTATTGGGTGACAATAAAGAAGAAGGTGTAAAGTAATAAGTGAGGAGGCCCAATTAACTTTGGGTCGGGTCTTCACAAAACAGAGTTGCTTACTGCAAAATTATACTGAACAGCAAGGTTGAGTTATACTTGCAGTTCTTCATCGAGTTGAATTGTGCTTTCTTGAGTATTGAGCTTAATTATAAATCTTCTTGAGTAATTCATTGAAGATACATTATTCTGACTGTTACTTACATCTTAGTGGGGCTTGGGATTAGTTCTACTAAGATGGGATTCAACATGTCTGAAGTGCCTGTGTTGAGTGATAGGTTTGAGCTTAGCCTAAGAAAAAAACTTGTAAAAAGGTTGTGGGTGAACCTGTTAAAGCCAAGTATAGTGAAGGTTAGAAATCTCAATTTGGACTCCTTGAGTAGTGGACGAACTCCTGTGTTGGGAATCACTCTAAATCCTTTGTGTAAATCTCTTAATCTTCTCTCTTAAGTGTGCTCTTAGCCGTCCACTTTAGGTACAGACTAATTCATCCCCCTATTAGCCAACTTGGGCCTAGACTATTTAGTTATATACCATCATTCTATAGTCAAATTTGAAAAACAATCAAGACTCTTTCAATTTCAAAAGGCTACGAACACCCAAATTTGACCCACGGATATTCTACTAAATTAGATTGTTAACATGCCTGAACCTTGAGATTGATGAGAAGATTTGGTCTTAGGATTAAGACATGTTCGGAATTTATTTTAGTAGAATTTATATATTTTGGTAATTTAAACCTTTATGTGTTTGAATTCTACGATTAATTAGAAGATTGAATCTTAGGATAAAAATATAGATTAAGGTCTAATGCACTAAAATATGTTTTATTTCATTGCTTGGGCTTTCTTATTTATTTTCAACCAAATTATATTGAGGTGATTTATTTTTGGGTTAAGAATGAATTTAGAGGCCCAAGTTAATGAAGTAATGGATTCTCCAGAGTTGATTAGCCCATAAACATTTTACTTGCAGACTAATCTTGACTCTGATTTTTGCGAAAAATCAGAATCAAATCATCCTTTAAATGGTAAAAGTGTTTTTGGTATGATTTTAGCAAAAAAGAAAGATTTAATGTGTGTCAATCAGTTATGGGATGATTAGGAGGAGTACTAATCAAGAAAAGAGGATTTTCTGGGTTGATTAGGGGTTAATTACATGGTTAGATCAAATCAAAGCACAATTAGGGGGATTGGGGGCTAAGAAAAGGTAAGAACGCGTGAAACCGGAGGAGTCCGGCGACCATCTCGGGATGACCGCCAGGTCCTGGCGGTCATGGGCACCCAGAAACTGATTTTTTGCTGGTTTTCATTCCTAGTTTGATTCTACAAGGTTTTGGCTCAGATTTTCGGCCAAGATCTTCATCATTAAGAGGTCCACGCCCCTACACTCACCTAGTACACTATAAATAGGACCCCCCATTCATATTTCAAGGGACACACATTATTCTTCACATACACACCCATAAGCATGAGTGCTTGGAGAAACTCTACCTCTCTAAGTCTAGAAATTTTTTATCAGAAGAAACTTTGGAGGATTTTCGTGGGAAGCATCAACAATAATCCTGTAAAACGAAATCAAGAAGAGGATCAACCATTGAGCTTAGAAGTGGCAAGAAGGTGGGTGTAGAACAAAACCCAATTCAAGGAGCTAGAGGAGGGATAAAGAGGTAACACTAATCCCTTTTTGTTTGATTCTGGCTGATTACTTGATGATGTTATTGATGATGTAAGTGGCGAATTGATGCCACATTTAGAACTACGTGGCTTTGACCCCGGTCACTTGGGTACGTAGGTTGTCTCGATTTTACAACGGGATGTAAGCCAAATCTTCTTCTCCTCCCCCTCTGATAGCCTCCTGCAAGTATACAGGGTGTTGTAGTGCCAAGATCGTCTCACAGGGATCTTTGCTAAGTACTATTAACTATGTGATATATGAGTATCTAGAAAATAAAACCTCAAAGAGGAGTCGATTGAATGGTGTAATAAACTTGGAAAAGAAAACAACAAGAACAATAAATGAGATGATAATGATGAGAAAACACCTAGGAGTTCGGGGAATCCCTTGCCATAATTTCTATGCAATTAAGTGCAACACAACCAAGCCGTGTTTTGTCACTACATGACCTGTCTGTGTAGATCTGATATTAAATCCTAAAAATACTCTTCTTTGAAAGAACTAGTAAACTCAACTAGATCAATAGCCTACCTCCGTAAGCCGTAAAACCCCTTCCTAACTTATCTCCACTATCCATTCTGCCAGTGTTGAAATAAATTAAGTGCTTTAAGTTCTTACCTTTAAGTTTTCAAGAGAAAGCACGCCCCACCCGAGGTCGGTTCCTAAAGCCCGGTCTAAGGTTTACTATAGGAAACTGACGCTGTCACTAAGCTAATTGTTGATCAGGCAACGAACTTAATTAAGCATCAAAGACCAGATCAAAGAAAATTTAATTTAAGGAAATAATATTTTAATTAAGTGTGCATGAAAATAAAGACAAGATCATCCCCTAGTCCTAGATTAGAAAATTAGCTAGACATAATTTGAGAAAAAATAAAACCAAGAGAAGGCATCATTTAATAACAAGAAAGGAATTAAATTATAGAAATAAATAAAACCAACCTTGAATTGATGAATAACCTCTTCACTTGTATTAATTCCCAGGCTCAAATTACAAAAGAAACTAAGTGTTTGACAACGAAATAAAAAGGTACAAAGAAATAAAATCCTAGACTAGAGCATGTAGAGTAATCCGAAACTGGGAGCTCTCCCCCAATCTGGAAGTGTCCCTCTGCTTGTCTTCATGCGTCCTTTATATAGTGCAGGATGGGAGCCTTTGTGTGGATGGAAACAAATTTGTTTTAAATGGTTTAGGGACCAACCTTTGACCGAATCCCATGCACAAGACTTGGCCCCCTTAGACCGAATGGGAAGGGACAATTTGTTCAAGAGTGGCAAGTGATGCATCCACGTAGCAGTTTCCATATAAAGAAAGATATGGCCAAGCTTGACTCCAGGATGCATGCGTGAGAAGTGGTCATCTTGCACAAGATTTTATTTGTTTTGCTTGCAAGGTGGCCACGTGTATTGGGAGCAGAAAACGTTGAATGCCACTTCCTGATTTTGCAAGCCCAAATCTCCTGGAATATCTCTTGGAAGTTTGCAACTTGTGGTGCAACTCCACGTTAGTCCAAACTTTGTTGTTTTAATCCAAAGAAGCTCATAAATTCTTCATTTTCTGCACCAAGGGACCTCGCACAGTAGGATAAGTAATTTATTAAAATTATATAGAATAAAAGCAAGAATAAGATAAATAAATACTAAAACAAAGACAAAATTCACAAAATAAAACCCCAAATGATGTGTAAAATATTCACACATCACTCCCCCAGACTTAGACTTTTGCTTGTCCCCAAGCAAATGACGTGAAAATGAGGGTAAAAAGGGAATCACTCAATCAGGGCAAATCAAACCGACAAGTCCAACTCACAGAAGTTCCTTCCAAAAATATCCCAAGGAGTCAAGATTCCCGACCTACAAAGAACCTTAATGGAAAGAATTCAATTAGAACCGAATTTCACATTATTTGGGCAGCGACATCATTTGAACAAATTCTCCTTTCTCAATTTTGCTGAAAAATGTAGGTTAGTCTTGGCATTTTATTAAAGAAAAGAAACAAGGTCAAATAAGCAGGTTTACTCTTCGATCTCCACTAATGACAAGGACACAAATCAAAAGGATAAAAAAGGACTTTGTTAAGGTTGTAATGGGGCTTGGTTTAAGTTAACAAGAAATGGGAAAAAGGAAGAACAAAAGATGCAAGTGCTCGGAAGAAAAAATTATGTTTTAACACCTAGCCAAATGAAATGATTTCTTGGATGGTTCAAAAATTGTGTGTAAGCTGGAGAATCTTTTAACTTGTTTTTTTTTTTTTTTCCAACTACAGGGACAAATAATTTGCATGATGAAGGAATATTCTCTTTTAATTGCCCCCTTTTCTTTCTTTTTTTTTGTGTTTTTTTCCTTTTGTAAATGAATAAAACAATATTCTCCAGAATCGGCACAGGCTCCTTGTGTTGTGCCTGTATAGATGAACCAAAATTCAGCTCACATGAGACTTGTGCTAAAGACACAAAACAATTCGAGCAACATGTGTAAAGGGATGGAAAAAAGAAAAAGAAATGTGATGATAGCCATGGTTTCAAAAGGTGAAGGTGGGAAGATGAGGGTAAGAAAGAAATTGTGGCTATCAAATATGGGCCCAAAAAGGTTAGCATGGGAAAAATACATACACATGGGTAGGCTGTGTCTAAGGCTAAATGTTAGCAAACCAAATTGCCTTAATCATATCCAATTGAAATTGTCCTTGTAAATATTTCGCCTTGACCGAGTCATGAACCTGTTCTAAGACCTATTATTAATGCCAATTTTTTTTAGAAAAGTAACAACAAAAAAGAGTTAGTCGGATAACGTGAATCAAATAACATCGCGGCCCAAAAAGGTATTACCTGGCCCAAATTGAACTTTTCATTAAAGTCCATTGCAAACCCGAGAACACCTGTCGTACATGGGATATAAATGTTGAATTTCCTGTTCATTTGTCAAGTCGGAACAATAAGCCCATTTGAGTGATTTGCAATTTACAAAAAGTTTAATTCATGCAAAGAAAATAACAAAAAAAAAATAAAAACAAGTTTTGAAAAATTTATTCATGCATGCTGAAAAGATAAAAATTTAAAAACAAATAATCTATTTGCCCCCCGAAACTTGAAACGTGCAGTGTCCTCACTGCACCAAAATATAAAAGAGAAAACAAACCCCAAACTTAAGTTGACACAAGGATGCCTCAAAAGTCAAAAGAGGAAAGATAGAACCTGATTTTCTCCTTCTTGGGGCTGTAATGGGGATGATCTCTTATTGATACAAAATTGTGGGTTGCCTCCCACGAAGCGCTTCTTTAACGTCTTGTAGCTGGACGTTAGACCTTTTATGCCGAAGGTGAGTCGGGGAACTGTTGCATTCTCTTTTGTCCGTTAAGCTCCCAAGGATCATAAAGATTGAGTGACAAGACTTGGTTCCCAATTCTGAGGTCTTGCTTTTTGATGATCTTCTCATGACGATATTTGGTTCTTCCATTGGCAATTTCTTTAGTATAAATTGAGGGATTAATCCCTTTCAGATCATTAAAAGAATACTCAACTGTCTTCTTGTGTCGCCCCATTTCTTTTTGCAACTTCTCTTCTTCTCCCTCCATAAAACTTGCACTTATGACCTCTGGGTATGTGAAATTTGGTTCCAGAGGTGGATAATGGAGTTTAGCAGAAGGAGGCTTCAACTCAACCTTCGAAAGTGGTCCTTGGGGTGGGTTATCCAGTGACTTGTCCAGCTTTTTAAATATCATAGCCTCTTCTGCAGGTACCGGTGACAAGATTTCAAGCTGGCACGCACATTCTGCAATCTCAAGATTTGAATCTCCCGTGTTCTTATATTGAAATATGCATGCCAAAAATTGGTCTGCACCGTATTCCTGTGTGAAAACTTCTTTGACTGCTTCATCGATGACGTCGATTCGGTAGCATGAGTCATCTGAGAATCCTTTTCGCATTGCTTCCTCGACATCGAAACTGATCTCTTCAGATCCGACTCGTAAAGTGAGCTTTCCATTCTTAACGTCAATGAGTGCTCCAGCAGTTGCTAAAAATGGTCGCCCCAAGATGAAAGGAGTGTGGCAGTCTACTTCCATGTCCAATACCACAAAGTCAATTGGGACAAAAAATTTCCCAATCTTAATGGGAATATCTTCCAGAATGCCCACTGGATACTTAACTGAACGATCTGCTAGATGGAGAGACATAACAGTGGGTTTCATTTCCCCCATGTTTAGCTGCTTGCTGACAGACAGAGGGATTACACTGACACTTGCCCCAAGGTCGCAGAGTGCTCTTTTGATGTGTGCTTTCCCTATGTCACAGGGGATGGAGAAACTTTCTGGATCTTTGAACTTATTCGGAAGCTTATTCTGGATGATAGCACTGCATTCCTTAGTCAGGGCCACTGTCCCATAATCAATCAGTTTATTCTTATTGGATAGGATGTCCTTTAAGAATTTTGCATAGGTGGGCATTTGGGACACAGCCTCAATAAATGGAATGTCTATATAGAGCTTCTTCATAATTTCCAGGAATCGTCCAAACTTCTTATCATGGATCAGTGGGTTAAGCCTTAGAGGGAAAGGTAAAGGCGGAACATAGGCCTTTACTTCGTCTTTCTTCGCCTTCCCCTTGTCGGCTGACACAGTCTGCTTATTCTCCACAGGCTTGTCTACTTGCATGGCCTGGCCATGCTATGCTTCTTTTACCAGGGCTGGAGTTGGTCGTCGCTCCTCGTATTGAGTTCCACTCCTAAGAGTGATTGCGTTGCATTGAGCGTTGGGGTTGACCATCGGTTTGCCCGATAGTCGGCCAGAATTTCCGTGGCTGGGACTGGCTTGAGCAATCTGACATTCAAGATTGTTGATTTTTTTAGAAAGCCCCTTCACGATCTATCGTTGTTCTTCCATAAATGACTTGAGTAGTGACTGCAAGTCATCTTTAGGAGCCTGCTGATACGCCTGTTGGTACGCCTGTGCAGGTTGTTTTTTAGGAAATCCGGGAGGACCCTTCCAGTTTGATTTTGAGCGGGCTGTTGAGATTTCCAGGAGAAGTTAGGGTGCTCCCTCCAACCTGGGTTGTAGGTGTTCGAGTAAGGGTCTTTTTGGACCCTCTGGTTGATGTAACCGACTTGCTCCTGGCATGCTTGCTCATAGCCGCCTTCTACTGGGCACTCCTGATAGCTTCCTTCACATCTAGCACAAGAATGGGACTGTCCTTTCCCATTCAACTTCAAGATGGCATCCAACTTAGCATTCATCAGGCTCATAGCATCAAGTTCAAGAACGCCGACAGTTTTCCGCCAGGTATCTCAGCAGGCCAATTAAATTTGTTGCTGGCGACGTGCTCGAATAGTTCGTACACATCCTCAGCGTCTTTAGCTAAAGCTACTCCTCCGGCTGCTGCAACAACATGTGCACGGAGGGTCTCGTTTAGGCCAGCATAGAATTTCTCCACAATCAGCCAATCTGGAAGGCCATGCTGTGGGCATCTTCTTAGTGCATCTTTAAATCTTTCCCACGGATCGTAGAACGATTCATTGGCCTTTTGTAAGAACTCCATTATGTTGTTCCGAAATATCATGGCCTTGCTGGGCGGGAAAAATTTCTTCGGAAAGGCCTGGGATAGGGCAGTCCATGTATCAAATGTCCTAGGAGCTTGTGCCGTCAACCACGCTTTTGCCTTATCCTTGAGTGAGAAAGGAAAGAGGCGCAGCTTAATAGCATCTTCCGAGGCTCCATTCACCTTGATCGTGTCACAGATTTCTAAGAAATCTTGCAAGTTTTGATTTGGATCTTCAATAGGGGAGCCCCCGAAAGGATCTTGCTGGACCATCTTGATAAGGGTCGGCTTTAGCTCAAAATTGTTTGCTTGCACAGTTGGGCGGAGCACACTAGACTGTGCAAGAGTTGCATCTGGGATTGAGAAGTCTCGGACCGGTCTAGCTCGAGGTCCAAACCGGACTCCTTCATTGTGTTCAGCCATTTCTTCTTCGGAAGTTTTTTCGTCCTCTGATTCCTTCTCGAGCCGGAGTCTATGGAGTTTGGCCCAAAAATTTCTCTCGACCTCGGGATCTAGCTTTCCTGGTGGTACTCCTGAGCTTCTAAGATTCATGCACCAAGACGATCTGAAGAAGAAACACACTAAACAAAACGGGTGAAAAAGAAGAAGAAAGATCTAGATTAACCAATTCACAAAGTCAAATAATATTAATGCCGATCCCCGGCAACGGCGCCAAAAACTTGATAGCCTCCTGCAAGTATACAGGGTGTTGTAGTACCAAGGTCGTCTGACAGGAATCTTTGCTAAGTACTATTAACAATGTGATATATGATAATCTAGAAAATAAAGCCTCAAAGAGGAGTCGATTGAATGGTGTAATAAACTTGGAAAAGAAAACAACAAGAATAATAAATGAGATGATAATGAAGAGAAAACACCTAGGAGTTCGGGGAATCCCTTGCCACAATTTCCATGCAATTAAGTGCAACGCAACCAAGCCGTGTTCTGTCACTACATGACCTACATGTGTAGATCTGATATTAAATCCTAAAAATACTCTTCTTTGAAAGAATTAGTAAACTCAACTAGATCAATAGCCTACTTTCGTAAGCCGTAAAACCCCTTCCTAACTTATCTCCACTATCCATTTTGCCAGTGTTGAAATAAATTTAGAGCTTTAAGTTCTTACCTTTAAGTCTCCAATAGAAAGCATGCCCCTCCCGAGGTCGGTTCCTAAAGCCCGGTCTAAGGTTTTCTATAGGAAACTGACGCTGTCACTTAACAATCTCCTATTATGGATTTAAGCTAATTGTTGATCAGGCAACTAACTTAATTAAGCATCAAAGACCAGATCAAAAAAGAATTAATTTAAGGAAATAATATTTTAATTAAGTGTGCACAAAAATAAAGACAAGATCATCCCCTAGTCCTAGATTAGAAAATTAGCTAGACTTAATTTGAGAAGAAATAAAACCAAGAGAAGGCATCATTTAATGTCAAGAAAGGAATTAAATTTTAGAAATAAATAAAACCAACCTTGAATTGATGAATAACCTCTTCACTTGCATTAATTTCCAGGCTCAAATTACAAAAGAAACTAAGTGTTTGACAACGAAATAAAAAGGTACAAAGAAATAAAATCCTAGACTAGAGCATGTAGAGTAATCCGAAACTGGGAGCTCTCCCCCAATCTGGAAGTGTCCTTCTTCTTGTCTTCATGCGTCCTTTATATAGTGCAGGATGGGAGCCATTGTGTGGATGGAAACAAATTTGTTTTAAGTGGTTTAGGGACCAGCCTTTGACCGAATCCCATGCGCAAGACTTGGTCCCCTTTGACCGAATGGGAAGGGACAATTTGTTCAAGAGTGGCAATTGATGCATCCACGTAGCAGTTTCCATATAAAGAAAGATATGGCCAAGCTTGACTCCAGGATGCATGCGTGAGAAGTGGTCATCTTGCACAAGATTTTATTTGTTTTGCTTGCAAGGTGGCCACGTATATTGGGAGCAGAAAGCTTTGAATGCCACCTCCTGATTTTGCAAGCCCAAATCTCCTGGAATATCTCTTGGAAGTTTGCAACTTGTGGTGCAACTCCCAGTTAGTCCAAACTTTTTTGTTTTAATCCAAAGAAGCCCAAAAAATCTTCATTTCCTGCACCAAGGGACCTCGCACACTAGGATAAGTAATTTATTAAAATTATAGAATAAAAGCAAGAATAAAATAAATAAATACTAAAACAACGACAAAAATCACAAAATAAAACCCCAAATGATGTGTAAAATATTCACACATCACCCTCTCTTTACTTTCCACACGTGCACACCTGCACAAGGCACACTTGTGTAAGTAACCGGGCATGCTAACTTGACAATCAAGAGCAGCGGAAAGATCCGGAAACCTTGGAGGATCCAAGTGAAGCAACTAAACCAAACAACAGAAACAAACATACCTGAAACGGTTAGGATCTTTCACCTAACTGAAGAACCGAATCAGCTAGAGCCGGAAGGATATCCTGCTCCTCTACGGTATCCACACAAACCGTCAATCACCGACCGAAATCGTCTCACGATCTCCAACCCCCGAGCACTCCCGAACCATAGTGCTAGCTACGGATTTCCGGGAGCTATATGTGGTGTTACTTTCTTTCTCAAAGAATGGGTGAGTGTTTGTGTGTGTTCTTGCTCTGAAAAACCTAGAATTCAGATTGCAAGAGAGAGTGAGAAGGGTCAAGAGTAATCTGATGACTCTACCCCCAATTATTGCTAAGAGACAATGGGATAATGGCCAACATAATGGCCCATTATCTTATAAGATTATGTCTCCACATAACCATGTCTCCACTAATGTACAAACACTCATCACAGCACTAATTTGGTCGAAAAATTCTGCCAATCACTGAACAACACTAGCCAAAAAGGACCTTGGTCCAACCACACCCGGTCAAACCATGGTCCAACCACGGTTCAACCACCTGCTCGAATCAACGATTCTATGTATGTGACCCTGTAGGCACTTGTAACGTTCGCCAATAATTGTAAATTCTCATTTTACAATTATAAGCAAAGAGCGGCGTCTAGCAACACATCATTGCTACCCGAACGACAAGATCAGTACTGATTCTATATGCCTCGGAACATGTCATCGTCCCTTCGTCCCATTATCAAGATTGAACACGAGACATGGAATATGTCAATCTCGCATATGTTCAATCTCTGTTTCTTGATCCTCGAGTTAACTGCGTAAAACGGATACCTATGATATCACCATATCATAATCCGAGCATGGCCATGCATTTCCGGTTCAACTCTATCAAGAAACCATCCGATAATATACCCGTTATATGGGTTGGACGAATCCCCTCTAGATCATACAAAACCCACTACACATTTATCATATACCCAATGACTACACTAAGTCTACTCATTTATGAAATAGCCAAGAGTAATATCAAAGTATACGACTCATATGTTGGGAACCTTGATGATTTCAGGTCAAAGGACAATACATATAAAAACCGCTATCGACAAACATATAACGTTCCATGTAGCGTTCTTATGTAGGTCGGTCCAGTCCACAAGTTCCCTAACTTGTACCCGTATGTAGAATTCATATCACATATAAATTCTCAACATACGCTAGTCTTAATTTATTATTACAGCCCATCAATAATAATATTCGACTAGGGACATTTAAGAATATGAAATATTCTAGGGTTATAAACATGTGCAAGCGTTTATCTCATAAACGATACTTATTGGAATAACCTTAATGTGTATACATGACTACAAATAAACATCCATTGATTGGCTTTTGGGCATATTACACTAACAATCTCCCACTTGCACTAAAGCCAATCATACATGTATCTAATACCAATGAATACAGCATGACCATCATGCTTCCGCTGTGTGAGAGACTTAGTCAACGAGTCTATTACATTGTTCTCAGAAGGAACTTTGCACAACCACAGTTGTAGAGTCGGTAACTGTTCCCTGCTTGGAACTCTTCCAGCATACAGTACCACCTCCAAGACAATAACACATAACCTGACTGCGATCTAAAATCATCCCTATCGGTTTGGAACCTAGCATCTGTGTAACCTTTTACAACAAGTTCATTCACGCTTCCGCAAACCAGAAATGCATCCTTAGTCCTTCTCAAGTACTTAAGGAAGTTCTTAACCCTTGTCCAGTGACTCTCACCAGGATCAGCTTGGTATCTGCTTGTGACACTCAAAGCATAAGCGACAACCGGTCGAGTACATAGCATGGCATACATGATAGATCCTATTGCAGAAACATAAGGAACCTTACTCATCCGCTCTCTCTCCTTAGATGTACTAGGACATTGATTCTTTGAGAGAGATATGCCGTGTGACAAGAGCAAGAATCCTTTCTTGAATCTTTCTTGCTAAACCTCTTTAGCACTTTGTCAATATACGTACTTTGACTTAGCCCGAGAAGCGTTTTGGATCTATCTCTATAGATCTTTATACCTAACACTTAGGCAGCTTCTCCTAAGTCCTTCATCGAGAAATTTTTCCTAACCAAGCCTTTACAGACTGTAGTGTCAGAATGTCATTCATAATGAGTAGAATGTCGTCAACATACAACAACAAGAAAACAATAGTGCTCCCACTAACCTTCTTGTAAACACATGGTTCATCTTCGTTCTTATTGAAATCAAACTCTTTGATCACATCATTAAAACAAAGATTCCAACTCCTAGAAGCTTGCTTCAATCCATAAATAGATCTCCGCAACTTGCATACCATATTGGCATTCTCTGGATCGTCAAAACCTTCAGGTTGTGTCATGTACACATCCTCTAAAAGATTTCCATTAAGGAAAGCGGTTTTGACATCCATTTGCCATATCTCATAATCACGGTATGCAGCTATAGCCAACAGAATCCAGATGGATTTAACCATGGAAACTGGTGAGAAAATTTCATCATAGTCTATGCTATGAACTTGTTTGAAACCTTTCGTGACCAATCGCCCTTTATAGGTAATCACATTACCATCCATGTCGGTCTTTTTCTTAAAGACCCACTTGCACCCTATGGGTTTTACCCCTTCAGGTGGATCAACCATGGTCCATACCTTATTTTGATATATGGATTCCATTTCCGAATTCATGACTTCTAGCCACTTCTTAGAGTCCGGACCCGTGATGGTCTGCTGATAGGAAGTGGGCTCATCCTCAACTATGAGCATCACGTCCCCAGTTTGAGTCATAAGAAATCCATATCTCTTAGGCTCATACCGAGTCCTATCCGACCTACGCGATCCATGTGTTGCAGGCACAGGATTCTCATCCACAATATCTTGTGGTTCCTGTCCTTGTTCCATCTCAGCCTCTATATCTCGAACTTCTTCGAGTTCTATTTTCCTCCCACTCATTCTTCTAGAAATAAATTCTCTATCTAGAAAAATAGCAGTCCGAGCAACAAACTCTTTGTGCTCTAAAGGATTATAGAAATAATACCCTTTAGTTTCCTTAGGGTATCCAACAAGAGGCTCTTCTCGGATTTAGAGCCGAGTTTATCTGATGCTTCACGTCTCATGTAAGCCTCACAACCCCAAATCCTCATAAAAGACAAATTGGGATGCATCCCAGTCCATATCTCATATGGTGTCTTTTCATCCGATTTAGACGGAACACGGTTAAGTGTAAATGCAACACTCAATAATGCATGTCCCCAAAATGAAGAAGGAAGGTCAGCTTGACTCATCATAGAACGAACCATGTCTAACAAAGTTCTATTCCTCCTTTCAGATACACCATTCCATTGAGGCGTACCTGGTGGAGTAAGCTATGATACTATACCATATTGCTTTAGATGATCAAGAAATTCTCGGCTTAAGTATTCACCTCCTTGATCAGATCGAAGCATTTTAATACTTTTACCGAGTTGATTCTATACTTCATTCTTGAACTCTTTAAACTTTTCAAAGGATTCTGATTTGTGTCTCATAAGATAGACATAGCTATATCTACTGTAATCATCAATAAATGTAATGAAGTATTGAAAACCACCTCTAGCCTATGTAGACATAGATCCGCATATATCAGAATGTATTAGACCTAACAAGTCCGAAGCTCTCTCACCTTTACCGGCAAAAGGAGCCTTTGTCATTTTTCCTAATAAACATGACTCATATGTCTCATATGATTCAAAATCAAATGAGTCTATAATTCCATCTTTATGGAGTTTAGCAACACGAGTCTCGTTTATATGGCCCAAACGACAATGCCAAAGCTAGGTTTCATTAGAATCGTTCATTCTAACCTTCTTCGTATTAACGTTATAGATTGGTGTTTCTAGGTTTAGAACATACAAACCATTGCTCAAATATGCACCACCATAATAAATATCATTGAAATAAATAGAACAACATTTGTTCTTTATAGAAAGCCTTTTTTGTCCAGACAAGAAACAGAAATCAAATTCCTGCTTATAGTAGGTATATAATAGCAATCATCAAGTTCCAAAACCAAACCACTCGGTGAAGAAAGATAATAAGTCCCTACGACTAATGCAGCAAGTTCCAAAACCAAACCACTCGGTCATTTTACAATTATAAGCAAAGAGCGGCGTCTAGCAACACATCATCGCTACCCGAACGACAAGATCAATACTGATTCTATATGCCTCGGAACATGCCATCGTCCCTTCGTCCCATTATCAAGATTGAACACGAGACATGGAATATGTCAATCTCGCATATGTTCAATCTCGGTTTCTTGATCCTCGAGTTAACCGCGTAAAATGGATATCTATGATATCACCATATCTTAATCCGAGCATGGCCATGCATTTCCGGTTCAACTCTATCAAGAAACCATCTGATATTGTACCCGTTATATGGGCTGGACGAATCTCCTCTGGATCATACAAAACCCACTACACATTTATCATATACCCAATGATTACACTAAGTCTACTCATTTACGGAATAGCCAAGAGTAATATCAAAGTATGCGACTCATATGTTGGGAACCTTGATGATCTCAGGTCAAAGGACAATACATATAAGAACCGCTATCGACAAACATATAATGTTCCATGTAGCGTTCTTATATGGGTCGGTCCAGTCCACAAGTTCCCTAACTTGTACCTGTATGTAGAATTCATATCACATATAAATTCTCAACATACGCTAGTCTTAATTTATTATTACAACCCATCCATAATAATAATTGACTAGGGACATTTAAGAATATGAAATGTTCTAGGGTTATAAATATGTGCAAGCGTTTATCTCATAAACGATATTTAATGGAATAACCTTAATGTGTATACATGACTACAAATAATCATCCATTGATTGGCTTTTGGGCATATTACACTAACAACTTGTACTTTGCAATTGCACAAGGTTTCAACCCAACACGGATCGGTGCCTAACACCTTCCCATCTGTGACGAACCCCCGATTCCATATTTTTGGTTCGCCATGACCATGTTGCCTAAAGGAGTCATACAAAGGTTTTTCCCTAATTCTATCCTTAATAAAATTTGTGTGGCGACTCCATTGACATGGGGTTGACCCGAGGAAGAAGGTGGAAAGGAGTAGGTGAATAGGCCCAAGTGATTTTGGGTCGCGTATTCACAATTGGCGACTCCACTGGGGAAGTAGTGAGTTCAAGAAACCTTGTGCAATTGTTGAGTTTTCTGTGCCTTTTTACTTGTCATCATAAGTGTCTTGCATTCATGGTGGTTGATGTAAAGCTTCTACCATAAGAGGGCGAGGGAATCCAAGTCCATAATGCTTTCTTTAAGCGATGGCGGCTTGAGTGAACCCGTTTCTCGATGCTTAGCAATGATGAGGATTAATGGGCCTTGGAATTCACGCGATATCCATTATCACAAGTGCGTAGGTCAACCTATTCCCTAGCGAAACCCCCGTGCTAACTCTATGTAGGGTGCTGTATTGCACAGTGTGAACTGATAAGTCTAGTAAAAGAACCCTAGACGAGTAAGTAAATGTCTGAGCCGATGATGAGTTTTTGATGTTGTCCACCCCATTGTTATGTATATTCAATCAGTCTACCTCATTTTAGGAGATCCATATTTGCATACTGTGAACACCCAAATTTGACCCATGAATTTTGTACTAGAATTAGATTTTAAACATACTTGAACCTGGAATTGATGAGATGATTCATTCTTAGGATTAAGACATGTCATGAATTTAACTTAGTAGAGACGATGTATTTTTGTAACGCCCCGAATTTCGTTAATTGATTTTTTCGGAATTTTCGAAATTTTGATTCCAATTTTACCCTTGAGGAATTTCCGGATTTTTGGTTATGGAAATAAATTATTTTCCTTGAAAATAATGTATTTAGGTTGGCGTTATAAGGAGTTTGAGTTTCGTCGGAAACGGGGTCTCATTTCGAGGTGAAACGGGGTTTGAACGATGACATGGTCGAAACTACGTCGTTTTGGAAACTGTTTTTAAAAAAAAAAAAATGAAACAACCGCGTTGACCGGGCGGGGGTTGACCGCGCCTAAGCGGACGACGGGTCGTCCCCTAGGGCGGCCAAGCCCTAACCCGAGTCCTCCTCTTTTCTTCCCCTTTTCTCCTTCTTTTCCCCTTCTCTTCTTTTTGCAGCCGCCGCCGACCCCTTCTTCCTTCTCTCTCTCTCTCTCTTCTCTTCTCCTCTTCCACAACCCCCTTCCTTCCTTCTTCCCTCGTCTTCATCTCTCTCTCTTTCCTTCACCCTTCTCTTCCTCTCCGGTCCTCTTCCCTCTTTCGCTTTCCTAGCACTCACAAACACGCGAGACGCCACCGCCGTGATTAGGGGCACGCAGCCGTTTGGGCTCGGGTCGCTGCAGCCGGTCAGGGAAGGAGAGGTGAGAGTGAGGGCTGTCTTGACGGCTGAAGCTCTATGTAGACGAACCACCGGCGCCGCCCTCTCGAAGTGTTGGTAAGCTGGTTGTCTTTGTTCGTTTTCTTTTATTTCTCTTCCTTTTCGCTCCTCGTTTTCTCTTGAGTTTCTTTGTGTTGACGGTTTGTGGTGGTGTTGATGGATGGTTGCCGTGGGATGTTGTTTGTGTGTTGATGGTTGGTGTTTTGGTGGTTTGTTGGGAATTGAAGCGTGTTGTGTGGGCGTTGTTTGTTGAAGCAGGGGCTTCTTTACCGGAGGGGGCTCGGGATTTGCGCCGTTCGTCGGGTCCGACAGTCCACTGGGAGGTGTTCTCGGGTGTTGCTGTTGTTGTCGTGCTCAGACCCGTCACTTGGCTTGGTTTCCGGTAAGAATCCAAGACCAATCTTCCTTTCTGTTCATTGAGTTCCTTTGCGTGAACTGGATTGTCGAATTGAATATTGTTTTTGGATGTTTCTGGGCGGTAGCAGAACGATTGTGGTGTGTTTTCTTGGCCTTGGTGTATTTTCCGGCGAGTTCACCGGAATCCGGCGAGGCTCGGATTTTTTCCGGCGACTCGGGTTTCGTTCCGGCGAGGACTGATCGGAAACCGAGAAGGACTGTTGCTGCTTCGACGAGACGGTACGGAGATCGGCATTAGACGGTAATTCCCGGCGATGTTGTAATTTAATTCTTGTACATATCATGTACCGTAAAAGCTTCCTATCGATGTATCAAAATAAATGGTAATAGTGAAGGACCGAGTGTGATAGGTTAGAGGTGCGTGGCCGGGAACTTACCGACGCGGATAAGATTGTTAGGCCGGAAAGGCTGGGCTCGGGTTCACTAAGTGAATTTGAGGATGGGCCGGGCTTAGGCCCAATTAACGTCATATTAATTCTATATGGGCTTTTAGGCCCAACGACTAATGAAGTGGGCTTTAGGCCCAATGGCTAGTAATTGTGACGGGCTTTAGGCTCAATAAAATGTAACTAATTTAAATGGGTTTTAGGCCCAGTGGTTTTGGGGAATGTACTNATGCTATATGCATGCTTGCTTGATGTGCTGATGTTGTTAATTGCAAAGTGTATATATTGATGCTATCTTTGATGCGGTATGCCTGATTAAGTGAATTGTGTGCCGGTGTAATATGATTTGCCAGTTGAGCATGTTTGTTTGTTATGCTAAATAATATGATTTATGGATTTGTGTTTGTGTGGTGGACTGTGGGCTGGAGGCCCGGACTTGAAAATAAGATATTAAATTCCACACAACACTGTTGAATCATAACGTATGATACAACTCTTAAAGAATAAATGAGAATAACGAACTGTAATAAAGTCTACTGTGGGGCTGTTGACCGGTTGGTTCGAGCGGGAAGTAATACCCCTCGGGATGGCATGCGGGTTTGCATGTGGGCCTGTGATGGCCGGTTCTACCTCCCTCCTTCTACCTCCCCTTTTCTACCTCCCTCTTTCTCTCTGTCTCTCTCTCTCTATGGATATGTTTGGGCTTCGTGCCTGGTTTATTTGGGCTTATGCCTGGTTGTCTGATCAGACGGGACCGAGCTCGACGCACACAGTAGAGGGCCCTAATAAAATGTTTAAACCTAATAACAAATATAATTATATAAGTGATGGTTTGTAGTCTGGTTGAAGTCTGGTGATGACTTGTGTTGTGTATTGTGAATTGGTTTGTGCACTATGTTTGTTATTGCCTGTTGCCGGTGTATTTGTAGTTGATTTGTTTTGTATATTATTGGTTTATTTGTCTACGGTGAGACAGTGGTTGGTCTCACCCCCTCACAGTTTTACGCAGGTTAGCTGATCGATGATCAGAAGAGCATATCAGCAGGTGGCGGTGCTTTCCTCTCTTCGGGTCGGATCCATAGAGTTCACTGCATACATGTTATCTTATGTTTAGTCTTTCGCTGCATACTCGTTGTTGTGTAATTTGTTGTATAAATGTTCATTGATTTTGTTGTTGATATTGTATCCCGGGTAGAAGGGCAATTTGGTCACTTCACATGATGTATATTCTTTAATGAATAATTTGGGATACGGGTGTCCCGGGAATGATAAGGGCAATTTGGTCAATTTATAATTAATTTGTAACTTATATTAATAAATTGGGACATGGGCGTTTCAATTTTGGTAACTTAGACCGTCATGTACTTGAACTCTAGGGTTAATGAGAAGAATTAATCTTAGAATAAAATATATAATATGGTTTATTTAGGCTGGAATATGTCACTTGGGACTTTTATCTATTCTTTAATCCAATTATATTGAGATGATTTATTCTTGGGTTAAGAATGGGTTTAAGGTCCCAAGTTAATTCTCCAGAGTTTGATTAGCCCATTAAAACAATTCTTGCAAATTAATTTTAGCTCCGATTTTCGTGAAAAATCAGAGTTAAATCAACATTTAAGTAGACTTTGTGTTTTTGGTATGAATTTGCTTAAAAATGGGTGTCAACGTATAATCAATCAGTCTTGGAATGATTTAAGGGAGTGGTGATCAAGTAATTGAGTGATTTTGGCTTGATTAGAGTAATTACGTGCTAGGATCAAATTAGAGCTGAATTAGGGGGATTGGGGGTCAAAAAAAGAAAGAACGAGTGACACGCGGGGTGACAGGCGGTCATCTCGCGACGACCGCCAGGTGCTGGCGGTCCTCCTCACATGACCGTCGGTACTGAGGGTCATCCAAAGGATGACCGCCGGCAGCGGAGGTCATAGGTTCCCAGAACCTACGATTTTGTTTCTAGTTCGATCTTACGCAGTTTTGGACTAGATTTTCGAGCATAATCTTCACCATTAAGCAGGTCCACGCCCCTAGGCTTCCCAGAACACTATAAATAGGACCCCTCACACACATTTCAAAGGACACACAATTTTTGTCACATACACACCCATAAGCCTTGAGTGCTTGGAGAAACTCTACCTCTCCAGGCTTAGAGATACATTCTTAGGTAAAAACTCTGGAGGAATTTCATGGAAGGCATCAGTAGTAGTTTATCAAAGAGGAATCAAGAGGAGGACCAACCATTGAGCTTAGAAGTGGCAAGAAGGTGGGTGTAGAACTCAACTCATTCCAAGCAGCTAGAGGAGGGCTACAAGTGGTAACACTTAAACTCTCTTTTGATTGATTCTTGCTGATCACATGATGACGTTTTTGATGATGTAAGTGGCCGATTAGTGGCATGTTTAGAACTACGTGGCTTTGACCCCAATTACTCGGGTACGTAGGTAGTCTGGGTTTTACAACGGGATGCAAGCCAGATCTTCTTCTTCTCCCCCCATTCTTTTATTTTCTACAATTGCACACCTGCACAACGCACACTTGCATTCTGCAACTGCACATAGTCTCGACCCAACACGGATGGGTGCCTAACACCTTTCCTTCTATGACGAACTCCCGATCCCATGACTTTGGCTCGCCATGACCATGTAGCGTAAATAAGTCATATTAAGGTTTTTCCCAAGTTTTGTCCATAATAAAATTTGGGTGGTGACTCCAATGTCATGGGATTGACCCAAAGAAAAAGGTGAAAGAAAATAGGTGAATAGGCCCAAGTGATTTTAGGTCGGGTATTCACAGTTGGCGACTCCACTGGGGAAGTAGTGGGTTCAAGAAATTTTGTGCGATTGTAGAATCTTGTGTGCCTTTTACTTGTCATCATAAGTGCCTTGCATTCGTGATGATTGATGCGAAGCCAGTATCGTAAGAGGGCGAGGGAATCCAAGTCCACCACAATGCTTTCTTTAAGTGACGGCGGCTTGAGTGAACCCGTTTCTCGATGCTTAGCAATGGTGGGGATTAATGGGCCTTGTACCTCACGCGATATCCACTATCACATGTGAGTAGGCCAACCTATTCCCTAGCGGCAATCTTTTGGCCCCCAACTAACTGCATACCCTGAGCATCCCATGCATTATGAATCAATAAGTGGTACGTACATTTGTCTGATTTATTGTTTTGAACTCGAGTAATTGCGAATAGTTTGCCCCTTATTCTTGCATACCCCGAACTTATTGAGATAATACATACTGGGAAGTCCATGGAATGCCGAGTCTCTGATTTCCATACTTCAACTGCTAGGACAAAATGAGTGAGGACAACAGTGCCAAGAGAAATATGGGTGAGGAATCCATGGAATTGTTGAAAGATCCAAAGGTCAGAGATGCGTTGCTGGCTTTACAAAGAGGGAAGATGGTGTCCCCTGGGAGTGATGGGGGACAAGTCTCAAAACCAAGCATTGAGAGTAAGGTGGGGGTCATCTAGGACGAGGACTCAGCGACACAAGAATTCAAAGGAGATGAAGAGAGACTTAAAAGAGTAGAAGAGCTATTAAAGACCATGAAGAGGAAGGAAGATGACTGGAACTTGGACCTCTTATCCCTGTTCCCCGGTGCCCGGCTGGCTGGAAAATTTAAGATGCCCGATATTGAAAAGTTCAACGGCACGGGATGCCCTACATTCCACCTAAAGATCTATGTGAGGATGTTGCAGCCCACGGGGATAGGATCAGAGTTGATGGTTCAACTATTCCAAAGGACTTTATCGGGGGCGGCCTTGAAGTGGTTCATGACCTTGGATGTAAGTAAGGTGAGTAAGTAGGATGACATCTGCAGAGAGTTTGTAAACCAGTACAGTTATAATACCGAAGTAGATGTCACCAAGAGGGAACTTGAGACAACCAAGCAGGAGGCTTAGGAGACCTTTTCTGCCTATATCTCGAGATGGCGCAGCAATGCATCATTGATGGTAAATAGGCCCACTAAAGGGGACCAAGTGCAAATGGTGATTAAGAATCTCCAACCAGCTTACTATGATCGCATGGCCGAAAACTACTATGCAAACTTCAAGGCACTTATCGGGGCTGGGATACAATTGGACGATGCTATCAGCTTCGGGAAAATCAAGTCCTCTGTGGATGCCCTCTCGTCTAGAAGAAACTTTAATGTGTCTCATGGAAAAAGGTCTACTGAGCTGAACCATGTTGCCATCCAGGCACCACTACAGATTGGATCAAAGCCCAACCATCTGATGCTCAGGAAATGCATAGAGAAGGGCTTGCTGCAGCCTTTGGATCCAAGGCCCGATCTGCCTCTTAGAGGAGACCCTAACAAGTTCTGTGAATTCCATAAGATGGCTGGGCATACTACCGATAATTGCCCCCTACTGTGCCATGAGATCCAGGACATGATAGATAGGAATGTAATAATCCTACCCAAAAGGCCCAACACCAAGCTGAATCCACTACCCTTGCACGCAGAGATAGATATGATAGAGGTAGAGCCTGCACCTCTACTTGAATGCTTGGTACTTGACCTCAGTGAGTATGTAGATTCGGATGAAGAAGTTGATGTCATCACCAGATCCGGGAGGGTAGCAAGGAGAGCTCCTCCCCATTTAGATGAACCTGAAGAAACAAGATATGATAGTTAAGTAGCTAAAGAAGACACAGGCAAACAATTCAATTTTGGGTCTACTGATGGCCTCACGTCCGCATCGGGAGAAGGTCCTTCAAACCTTAAGCAAAGCCCAGGTCCCTATTGACACTGCACCAGAGACATTAGCCAACATGATAACCTCTGTGGAAATTGATAATCATATATCCTTCTCCGATAAGGATTTGCGCCCGGGCAGGGGAATTCATGTTGAGGCATTATACATCACCATCCAAGTTAAAGATAAAAAATTACCCTTGGTAATGATAGACAACGGATCGGCTTTGAATGTATGTCCTTTGAAAACTGTTAGAACCTATGTCTTCATGGTTCACTTATTACAGGTTTTGATAAATGACAAACCAAGATCATAACCAAGATGAAGCAAAAAGAAATCAAGCAAACAAGTACTCAACCAAAGTGATCAAGAATTCAAGTGAAGATATGATCAAGAATTGAAGTGCAAAGAAGAGCAAGTTAGGACCCATTTGTACAAGGTGAAACACTCAACTTCTCTTAGGCATTGGCTCAAACAAAACACATTTCAATCATACAATTCATAAGCATGCTTTTCAAACATAAAATTGTGTTTTTAGCCCAAAACATCGATGTTGTGGAACCAAACATCGATGTTCTGTTTTTCAAGTTTTTCAAAATATTGGCAGTAGCTCTAAAACATCGATGTTGGAAAACAAAACATCGATGTTCTTGTGACCGTTGGTCAAAACATCGATGTTTCCAATCCAACATCGATGTTCATGAAAACTTGTCTTAGAAATAGAATTTTGCCGAAGCCAAAAAACATCGATGTTGGCTAATCAAACATCGATGTTTCACAAAACATCGATGTTTCATTTTCCAACTGATGTGGTCAATCCTGCAAGTGCACAGAATCGTCGTGGTACTCAAGGTCGTATCCACAGAGACTAGGCAAGATATAAATCGATTCAATCTAATGGCAAAGAAAATAAATGAAGAGAAACAATATTGAAATTGAAGATTGATAAGAGAGCAAATGGCAAATTGAATGTAAAGAGAAGAGAAAGTAGAAAATGACAAT
>JAKUCV010002817.1:0-16726 GCA_028386065.3 Turnera subulata | reverse complement strand
TGTGCATACTGATCGTCTTTCCATTGTCGTGAGCACTTCGGACTCACCCCTCACCTGCGGGCTTTCATCCCGTAGGATGAGTTGTTTCATGTACAGGTTTGGTGCATTCCAGACAGGCTGCGACGTTTCCCTTGGACGGGCTTGGATCCATAGTTTGCATTTATGCATACAGTGTTTATGTGAGTTTAAGTCTTCCGCTTTGCATACTTCTGTTATTATTGGGCCATTGGGCCAGATTTGTTAATTATGTTGTTTTACTATTTTGGGCCGTTGGGCCGAGTTATCGTAGTTCACACTGTATGCTGGTCCTATTTTGGTTGGGTTGTCACAGTTCTGGCCTGCGTTTACTGTGTACGGTAAATTCGGGTCGGGGCGCTTCATAAGATTTTCAATAATGCTAGAGTTACAAAGATTTTTCTACTAAGAGAGCCTTACAAACATATGTGGCATTGTTTCATTGGACAATTTCATTAACTCTCCACATCATCTTTTCTTTTAATTTATTATTTCTAAAATTAAAATTATTACTATAAAAAACTCTTTTCCTACCTCCATGATTCTCACAATTGTCTAAATTAATTGCTTGCCATATTAGTGTTGTTTTCTCGAATTCCTATTTTTTCCTTGTTTGTTATCATGTGTTAATTTAACTCGTCATCATCTTTAGCCCTATTTTTTTGAATTTCAGTTTTCCAAACCTAACACTGGTTATTTTATATCTCATTTATTTCTTGTATGATTTCTTTAAAAAAAAAAACATTGATTCCTCATCTTCAATGGTGGTTCCGAGGTGGGTTTTTGGTTACCTTTTTTTCCACTTCAGATCCCATACTACATTCACATATTATTGCATAAAGAAATCAATTGGATGTAAGCACAATATGTTAGATTTTGGAATATTAGAATGTGAAAATTAGGGTTCATACAAAAACCAATAAAACTAACTTTCATAGGAATATGCGCGGTAGTAATTGAAGCAAAACACTAATATGGTAAGCAATTAATTTAAAGAGATTGTGAGAATCATGGAGGTAGGAAAAGAGTTTTTAATGGTAATAATTTTAATTTTAGAAATAATAAATTAAAAGAAAAGATGATGTGGACAGTTAATAAAATTGTCCAATGAAACAGTGCCACAGATGTTTGTAAGGCTCTCTTAGTTAAAAAATCTTTGTAACTCTAGCATTATTGTTTTTTTTCCCTTTTTCCATCTAATTTTATCATCTTCTTCTAACTTGGCCGTTTAAAGCTTGTGATCCTATAGTAGTTGTGTGTGTATGGTTACAGTTGAGTCCATAAGATTACGAAGTTAAACCCTCACATTTTTTTTTTCCTTTTTCCTTCTAATTTTATCATCCTCTTTTAACTTGGTCGTTTAAAGCGCGTGATCCTGTAGTAGTTGTGTGTGCATGGTTACAGTTGAGTCCACGAGATTACGAAGTTGAACCCCCACATTTTTTTTTTCCTTTTTCCTTCTAATTTTATCTTCTTCTTTCAACATATTTCCTTTGGGTACAAACGGGACGTACATGAGTACACAACTGATTACGTTTTTTTTCTTTTGGGTTGTGGTAGTTGACTTCAAAGAAACAAAGTGAAGCGCCCTGACCCGTATTTACCGAACACAGTAAACACGTGCCGAAACTATCCTTATTGATAGGGAATACAGTACAACAACCCGTATATACAACTGGAAAACAAATACAACAACCGTCACCCAACACGGGGACCATTATTCAGCACTTCACAGCTCATAATATATGACAACAACAGAGAAAAGAGCAAGCAACAGAGGCAGAGTGACAAACAGCCTCAAAGTCATATGAACAAGCAATCACAGCAGCGGAATAATAATACAGCATCATATGCAACAGAACAGCAGCGGAAGACTTTATGCACATGCAGTGGGGTATGGATCCGGGGTCAGGTGGAGAAGAAAGCAGCAGCCATCGAACGTCGCACCTGAACTACGAAACAACTTAACCTACGGGATGAAACCCCGCAGGCGAGGGGTGAGTCCGAAGTGCTCACCGACCAAGGCTAAACAGAGATATGCAGGCATCCATAATACTTTCGAAGTAAATACAGGCAAAGACAACACAAAGATTCTATCAAAATATGACTGAGCCAAAACCAAAAGAATATTTATTATTATTACCAATTTTATCTTCCGGGCCCCTGTCACTGGACAAGCTAGGGTCATACCTGGTTATTAACTAATTCCGGATGCCAGGCCAAAATACAATCCGGGATCAACATCCCAATAAAAACCAATCCGGGATCAACATCCCAATATCCAAATCATCTGGGATCAACATCCCCAATATCCAAACCATAACGGCCATGACACCACAGAACTAGCCTCTAACCATCTAGTCGTACCACTACTTCCCACGTGACAATTAAATCATTATCTCAAATTCAATTCCAATTCCATATTCTATCCTCAATTATCCAACTTCCTATTATCTCAAGTTATTCCACAGACTCAACCAATCATAAATCTCATAACACCAATTATTCATAATTAATAGTTCAATATTTACTCCCAGTATCCACAAGACCAATCAACACAATCCAGCAACAGCAACAACAAAAACCACAGCAATCAAATAACCAACAATGATCATCTCAACAGTTCAATCAAACAACGAAAACACACACAGTATTACGGGCACATATCAAAGGTTATCCATCCTCACCTTAACTGATTATCAATTTTGGAAATGACCAACAGACTCCAAGTCCGATTCCTTAGGTATCTGCTCGTTATCAACTCCTATATCAAACAAATAATATGCACATATAAGATGTTATGCAGATGCCATGCTGATATTGTGTACCGAAAAATAAATACTGACTCGTCCCGGTTACTGCCTCGGGTTATTTCTCCATTATCATCATAATTCACCATTTATTTTCAAGTGTCAAAATACCATACTATACTTATACCCGGTTATTAGTCCGGTATTTATTACCTTGATAATACCCTTTTCATAATTATTTTCCATAAGTATGTACTTCCCAAAATATTTCCACAATATAGTATATCATGTATGTATATTTCTAAAATACTTCCATTATATTTTCCAAATTAATTTCCATGCTATAACTATCTTGTCATATGTATATATATTTTTCCAAAATATTATCTCCCAAAATTATTTTCCAGAAATATATATATTTTTTTTCCTTTTCTAGATTTTATTTCTTATTTCTCTTTATTTTAAAATTCGGACTGGGCTGGACTATGCAACCCATGACCAAACCAGCCCCAGACCACAAGACCAGGCCTAAGTCAAGGCCCAGACCACAACAGGTCCAAGCCACATCCGGCCCAGAGCCCGTGCAGCCTAGGACCGACCCAGAGACTTATCCGGGTCATCTCTTCTACCTCGGGTTGGCTCACCTAGGTGAAGGCGGGGCGGAGCGTTTGACGAGGTACGAGACGGCGAGGCAAAGAGGGTGGCACGCGACGGCGGTACAGACAGAGGCAGCGTGAGGCGCGACTGCAGGTGGTGTCTCGAGGAGGCTCACAGCTGTGGTGGTTGCTGGCGTCGTCTCGTCCGGTGTGCTGCAGCGAGGAGAAGATCGGGGAGGAGCGACCGGCGAGAGGAGAAGGAAGGAGAGAAGAGGGGAGATGGTGTAGATAGCGGTGAGGTGGTGGCTCGGGTGACTCGGTGG
Organism: Turnera subulata; assembly: GCA_028386065.3. Lineage (NCBI taxonomy): Eukaryota > Viridiplantae > Streptophyta > Magnoliopsida > Malpighiales > Passifloraceae > Turnera > Turnera subulata. Next base: position 13,042 of record JAKUCV010002817.1, on the reverse strand, counting down.
CGACGGCAGGAAGAGAAAGAAAGGAGAAGGGAAGAGGTGGTGGCGTGGCGTGTGGTGTTGTGTGTTTGTTATTTTATTTTTTACTTTTTTTTCTTTCTTTTGTAGGTTGGGTTTTGTGGGTGTACTGGGTTTGCAGAGAAATGTAGGAAAGTGAGGGGAGATGAAGACTGGTGTGCACTGGGTTGGCAGGAAAATCACGGGTTGAAGACATGCATGAGCACTGGTTACACAGGAAAAGCAAGGCACGGGCGACACAGTCTGCTCACATGCTTCACAGGAAAAAGGCGGCGGCTGCCTCATTACTGTGTAGTATGTGAAGCGTGTCCCGTCCGGACCAGAAAATAACTATAATACCCCCTTACCTTTATTCCTGGTCCGTTATCTCAAGGTTAAACCCGACTTTTCTGAAGATTCCTGGACCTGAAAAATTCCAACTTTGGTCCGAAAAATCCGCAAAAAAATCCCCAAACGTGGGACAGGGCTTGGTTTCGGAATCCAATGCACAAGTTACCATAAATTAATTTCCCAAGATTAATTTTAATGGTAAATAACTGTGTAAAAACTTTTTACGGTATCGGTAAAAATACGAATAATTACCCGGGCTGTTACAACCTACCCATATTAGAAGAATTTCGTCCCCGAACTTCACTCTGATGCTGAAAACAGGTGCGGATACTGAGAACGCATGTGCTCCTCAACTTCCTATGTAGACTCGTTCGCAGAGTGCTTGCTCCACTTAACCTTTACCATCGGAATAACTCGGTTTCTCAACTGTCTGACCTCTCGAGCAAGAATCTGTTCTGGCAACTTTGTATACGTAAGATCCTCTGATACCTCAACATCTGCTGTACATGGCTCGGATCTGATCTGTACCTCCTCAACATGGAAACATGGAACACGTCATGAATCCGTGACAACTCCTCTGGTAAGGACAATCTGTACGCCAAGGGTCCAACCCTTTCCATGATCTCATACGGCCCGATGTACCTGGGACTCAGCTTCCCTCTTTTCCCGAATCTGATAACACCCTTCAAGGGCGCAACTCAGGGGAAAACTCTTTCTCCCACTTGGTACTCCATCTCACGACAGTGCTTATCAGCATAACTCTTCTGTCGGTCCTATGCTGCTCTCATACTCTACTTAACTACCTGAATCTTATCAACTGTCTGCTTAACCAAATTTGGACCCACAATCAAACGGAGACCTTCTTCATCCCAACATACTGGAATTCGGCACTTCCTTCCGTAAAGAGCTTCAAGCGGTGGCATGCCGATGCTGGAATGAAAACTGTTGTTGTAGGCGAACTCCGCTAAAGGCAAATACTGATCCCAGCTCCCACTGAAATTAAGAGCACAAGCCCTTAGCATGTCCTCTAGTGTCTGGATAGTCCTCTCTGACTGTCCGTCTGTCTGGGGGTGAAACGCGGTACTGAAACTCAACTTCGTACCCAAAGCTGCTTGCAAACTCTTCCAAAACCGTGATGTGAATCTCGGATCTCTGTCTGAAACTATGGACTTAGGGATTCCATGTAGTTTCACAATCTCTGCAACATACAGCTTCGCCAAATTGTCCAGCGTGTCTGTCTGTCGGATGGGGAGAAAATGAGCTGATTTTTTAAGTCGATCAACGATAATCCAGATAGCATCATGATGTCTCCGGGTCAACGGTAATCCGACCACAAAATCCATAGTGATCATCTCCCATTTCCACTCTGGCACTGTCAAAGATCTCAACTTTCCCGCTGGAGCCTGATGCTCGGCTTTCACTTGCTGGCAGGTGATACACTTAGCAACATACTCGGCTACATCTTTCTTCATACGCGGCCACCAGAAACGACTCCTCAGAATCTGGTACATCTTGGTGCTTCCAGGGTGCATAGCATACGGCGTCATATGTCCTTCTTCCAAATTTTGACTGCGTAGGTCACCAACACTGGGTACACATAGGCGTTTCCCCAACATCAATGCACTATCCTCAGATATGCGAAACTTGTCTTCTTTTCCACTACGGACTGCTTCTTTCAGCTTAATCAAGTCGGGATCTCCATCTTGTAGTTCCACAATCCAGCCTCTCAGGTTAGACTTGACTTCAATATGAGTCAACAAAGGTCCTATCTCGTCCACTGACAAATCAACTCCCATCTTCCTTAACTTGATAAGAGAGGATACCGAGTAGGTCGTGGAAGCATCTTCTGATTGTCTCCGGCTCAAAGAATCTGCTACAACATTAGCTTTTCCAGGGTGATACTCAAAAGTACAATCATAATCGTTCAGCAACTCAACCCAACGTCTCTATCATAGGTTAAGTTCCTTCTGAGTTATGATGTACTCGAGACTCTTATGATCTGTGAAAATCCGACATCTCTCTACAAACAGATAATGTTGCCAAATCTTCAAAGCAAGGATCACTGCGGCCATCTCTAGATCATGTGTCTGGTAGTTCTTCTCATGTGGCCTCAACTGTCTCGAAGCATAGGCAATCACTCGGCCCTCTTGCATCAGAACTGCTCCCAAACCAAGACCTGAAGCATCACAAAATAGGACGTACTCCACTCCTGGCTTAGGTACTGTCAAGACTGGCACTGATGTCAACTTCTTCTTTTGTTCATCAAAGCTCTTCTGGCAGGCTTCACTTCATACAATGGCTTGATCTTTCCTCAATAGCTTGGTCATGGGACTGGCTATAAAGGAAAAACCCTCGATGAATCTCCGGTAATATCCTGCAAGGCCAAGAAAACTTCTAACTTCGGGTACCGTCTTGGGTGGCTCCTATTCTAGAACAGCTTTCACTTTGGCAGGGTCAACCTTAATCCCATCCCCGGATACAACATGTCCAAGGAATGTAACGTCTTCAAGCCAAAAACTAGCACTTACTGAACTTGGCATACAATTGTTTCTCTTGCAGCCTCTGTAGTACTACCCTCAGGTGCTCTTCATGTTCTTCCCTGCTCTTGGAGTATATCAGAATATCGTCGATGAAGACTACCACAAACTTGTCCAAGAACTCGTTCAGGACCAAGTGCATCAAGCACATGAAAACTGCAAGTGCATTGGTCAAGCCGAAAGGAACCACTGTGAACTCAAAATGACCATACCGAGTACGGAAGGCTATCTTCGGTATGTCTTTCTCTGCAATCTTGACCTGATGGTAGCCAGATCGAAGATCAATCTTGGAAAATACGGTAGCTCCCTGTAGCTGATCAAAGAGGTCATCAATCCTGGGAAGCGGGTACTTGTTCTTCACTGTCACTTTGTTCAGCTGTCGGTAGTCTACACACATACGCAAACTGCCATCTTTCCTCTTAAGAAACAGCACTTGTGATCCCCAAGGTGATGTACTTGGCCTGATGAATCCTTTCTCCAGCAGCTCATCTAACTGTTTCTTCAACTCTTGGAGTTCTGTTGGTGCCATCCGATATGGTGCCATCGAGACAGGTGTCACTCGTGGCATCAGATCGATGGTGTACTCAACTTCCCTGTCAGGTGGCAATCCTTGTAGATCCTCTGGAAACACATCTGGAAACTCCCTCACAACTGTGATGTCCCCTAAGACTGGTGTCTGAACTTATTCACCTTTGACATGTGTCAGCAAGGCATCTGGACCGTGTGGCTTCATCCAGAAATCCTGATTAGTAGAGATACTACAAGTAGCAGCAGCTCTCCCAATACCTGTCAACAAAACATGTCGCCCACCATCGGATGTCAATAGCACTTCCTTGGTACGACAGTTTACCATAGTACTGTACCTGGACAATCAATCCATCCCCAAGATGATATCGAAACCTCCCATGTTCATCACAACCAACCGTGCAAGAAAAACCTCGTTATCGTACGAAAGCGAAACGTCTCTGCACACATGGGTTAACCTGACCACTATACCCGCAGGTAACCTAACCCTCATCGGACAAGTTAAACTTTCTTCCATAAAGTTATGTTGTGTTGCAAAACTTTGCGCGACAAATGAATGCGTAGTACCAGGATCAATCAAAGTATAAGCAATGCTACCAAAGACTGTAAAAGTACCTGCTATAACATCGACATTCTCTGGATCCTCATCAGCGGTGATCACAAATGCTCTCGGCACCGCTGCACTCTGATTCATGGCTGACTGGGTTCTAGCAGGAACAACTCCACGTCCTCGACCTCGGCCTCGGCCTACTCCAGAACCACTAGGAACACTGGCAACTGAAGCTTGCACTGTCTGAGCAGGTGTCGTACCTCCAGATCTTCCCAACTTGGGACAAGAATATCGGTAGTGCCCAACTTCGTTACACTCATAGCACCTCACCTAAGACAGAGGAGGTCTCGGGCGAGTATTCCAAGATGAAGTCCCTCCAGACTGAGTCCAAGAACTGCCTCGGTTGTTGTAGATGTTGTTATTCTATCCACGTCCCTAGCTCACTGGCATGAATCGGCTCTGTCCATATCCTGACCGGTTCACTGGTGTCTGGAACCTCTTGTTATATCCCCCAGAACTCTGTGTAGCTTGCCTTTTACAGATCTCCTGTTGCTCTCTCTCATTGCCCAACCAGATAATCTTGGCTCTCAAGGCATCTGATAGCATGTCCTGGTAAGTCTCGTAAACCTTGCACCCCATGACTGTCTGGATACTAGATCGAAGACCATCCCAGAAATGTTTACATCTGGCCTCTGGAGTAGACACAAACTCACTGGCATAGAAAGACAGGCGGTTGAACTTGATCTCATACTCATGGACCGTCTGTTCTGCCCCCTGTTGCAGTCCCAGAAACTCTCGTCTCAGCTGGTCCTGGTACTCCTTAGAAAAAAACTTCCTTCGAAACATCTCCATGAACTGATTCCATGGCATAGTGATAGGTGTCGGTAGGTCCCTGGTTATAGACTCCCACCAATCAACGACATCTCCTCTAAACATAGCAGCGGCATATCTGGCCCACTTGTCATTCCTGCACGTCAGTTTCAGCATAACCTTGTTCATCTGTCAGAGCCACTGGTCAGCATCCTGTGGTGTAGTAACACCGGTAAAAATCTTTGCCCCAAGCTTCTCCAGCTTTATATACACTGGATCCTCGACTGGTCCCTGGTTTTCCTGTTCCCGAGCTTCCATAGCATCGATACGAGCATCTCTGGCATCTTGCCTTCGCAGAATCTGAGTTACCACGTTTAACATCTGCGTAGGGTCTCCCAAAGGAACAATCGGAGGATGTTCCGGACCTCCCGCAACTTGCTGCGGTTGATCCACCGATACCTGATCATCATCTAGGTGACCACCAGCATGCTGATTCCCTCCAACCGGATCCATTCGTACCTATATGAGAATGTATGTGTATGCATGTCATATCATATCGTGACAGATCTTATGCACAAACAAACAAACAATCAGGCAATTACAGTTATATCCCTAATGACCTATTGCCTGCTTCGCTACCAAAATGAAGCGCCCCGACCCGTATTTATCGAACACAGTAAACACGTGCCAAAAATATCCTTATTAATAGGGAATACAGTACAACGACCCGTATATACAACTGGAAAACAAATACAACAACTGTCACCTAACACGAGGACCATTATTCAGCAGTTCACCGCTCACAATATATGACAACAACAGAGAAAAGAGCAAGCAACAGAGGCAGAGTGACAAACAGCCTCAAAGTTATATGAATAAGCAATCACAGCAGCAGAATAATACTACAGCATCATATGCAACAGAATAGCAGCGGAAGACTTTATGCACATGCAGCGGGGTATGGATCCGGGGTCAGGTGGAGAAGAAAGCAGCAGCCATCGAACGTCGTACCTGAACTACGAAACAACTTAACCTACGGGATGAAACCCAGCAGGCGAGGGGTGAGTCCAAAGTGCTCACCGACTAAGGATAAACAGAGATATGCAGGCATCCATAATACTTTCGAAGTAAATACAGGCAAAGACAACACAAAGATTCTACCAAAATATGACTGAGCCAAGACCAAAAGAATATTTATTATTATTACCAATTTTATCTTTCGGGCCCCTGTCACTGGACAAGCTAGGGTCGTACCTGGTTATTAACTAATTCCGGATGTCAGGCCAAAACACAATCCGGGATCAACATCCCAATAACAAAAAATGAAACACCCGTGTCCCGATTTTACAAATAAAATACTTAAACCAAAGGAGTTTACCAAAATGCCCCTGAAACCCGTAACACGAAAACCAATACTAAACATTATCGAAAAATCTTGATAAAACGAGATGTCATAAAGAATAAGAGGAAACTAGCTCATCAAGCCATAATTCAACCCGGCACCCAGCCGAAACATCATCCAGTATCAAATCCTGGCAACCCGCTGATAAAGTAATAAAATTCAATAATAACATCTCAACAAAATCCAATGCAGCGGAAGATAAGGATAAAATAAAAACAAAAGAGAAATATGGTATGCAAGTCGGCTCTATGGATCCAACCGGGAGAAGAAGCACAGCTACCTGCAGGGATAACCACGTCCGCACTCCAGAAAAGAAGAGAGAGACTGCACGCTAACTAAGAGTCTGAAAAAACAACGGTGGCGATTATGTGAGTCGCCTACTCAGTGAGTAGTATAAATCTAGTTATGTAGGTGTGCAAAGCAAGTTCGAAAGGAAAGTAGAGAAACAAACACAAGTAAGCAAACACACAATAACCAGTACTAACATGCCAACCACATAAAACAAACAGTTTATATTTTTCATCTGTTGTGTGTTAAGTTTTCTTGTTATATTTATTATTCAGGGCCCCCTACTGTGTGCGTTGAGCTCGGTCCCGTCTCATGAGACAACCAGGGCGAAAGCCCAATATAACCAGGCATAAAGCCCAAATATCACCATAGAGAGAGAGAGAGAGACAGAGAGAAAGAGGGAGGTAGAAAGGGAGAGGTAGAAGGAGGGAGGTAGAACCGGTCATCACAGACCCATATGCTAAACCGTATATACCATGCTATCCCGCATGCAAACCCGAGGGGTATAACTTCCCACTCGAACCAACCGGTCATCAGCACACAGTAGCCTATCTTCTACTGTACATTATTCTTATTCATACTTATAAGTTCATGTGTGCCAAGAGTTGTGATTTAATAAGGTTGTGTGAATTATTATCTCAATCAAACATCCGGGTTTCCAACCCACAGTACATCACACAGATCACCCAAAATCACTCCACATGTTATATTCCATAACAATTTAAGATCATACCCATCCGGCAAATAGTAACATATAGGCACACAATACATATCACAGCATGTTAGCAAACAAGGCATGCAACTCAAACAAACCAATCTAACAAGCACATGCATACAAACATAAAAAGACTTATAAAGTCACCTCAACGACGATTATCCTGTGGAGCTTTCCCCAAGACAGATCCTCCAGCTCCCGAGGTATTACCCGTGCCTGAATACCGACACACAAATATTTCAAAACAATTACAACCAAACCGTGCATGCATGATAACTAAATGCTCAACTGAGTTAAACCCGACCCTAGCTAGCCAATTATGTAATTTCCGGGTCTAAGCCCTACAAGATGTTCTCTCACCTAAACTCTGAATATCGGGACCTAAGGTTCACCGGGCTTAAGCCCATCTAAATCCAAATTCAGTTCCGGGCCTAGAGCCCACTTCCTTAAGTCCGTTATTAACCAATTATAAGATTAGGCTCAAAGCTCGCTTACTTAAAACCAAGAGATATCCACAAGTTGGATATTGGGTCTGGGCCCAGTTTTCCTAAAACCGTTCTAAGGTCAACCCGAGCCCAAGAGTTAATCGACCTAGAGGTACTATCCGTGTCGGTAAATTTACCGGCCACACACACACTTTCTCCCTGCTCTCGGTATTCCACTAATATACTTAGTCATTAAGTGTACATATCACCCGAGAATCCCATAATTACGTACAAGCCAAATCCGAAGTAAAATCGGGAATAAATACCGTTGGAAGATTGGAAAGAGATGCTGACCACCAGAACAGTAACCCGAGCCCTCGCCGAAAAATTCCCGAGCCCGCCGGATTCCGGTCAACCTCGCCGGAACTTCACCAACAACCACCAAACCAACACGGCAATTCTGCCACCATCAAACAACCAAAAAAAATTGTCCACACCCAACTCAACACAAAATCTCCAAAATCCAATTCAACCACCAACAAGGACAAGGACGCGAGAACAAGAATTAATCAAGAACTGGGTAATGAATACTTACCCGAAAAGAGTTTACTGCTAAAGCTTGAACCCATCGACAACACCCAACACCTCCTGGAAAACTCCACGCTACCGTGCCAAACCAAACAGCAACACACCATCCGCCGTCCACAACAGCCCCGACAACACACGGCCACCGCACCAACCACAAATCCGTCCAACCCATCGAGCCAACAAACACGTACCACCATCCCACCGGCCACACATACAGCCCAGTAACCATAAACCCACACACACATCACACACCCAATCAGAGCCAAGACAAGAGGTAACCCGAAGCGAAACAGAGAAGAAAAGTTGACGACGCTTACCGGTATAGGCGGCGGTGCTGACGGTCTCGAGCTCGTCCCTGAGTTCACCGCCGTCGATCTTGACTCTGCTGGCGTGCTCCTCGCGAACTCGGTGAAGCAAAGAATCAGCTCTCTGGCTCGTGGGTGCGGCAACGTAAAGACGACAGAGGGTTATTATGCGGGCGACGACAGAGCGAGAGAGGAAGTGAGGTTTGTAACTCGGTAGCCAAAGAAATAGAATAGGAAAGAAATGGAAGAAAGAAGTAGGGAGGGTGGAGTTAACGGGTATCAACTGCCGAGCCACGATTCGTGGCGTGCAACTCGGGAGAGGATCGTGGGAGGAGAAGAGGCAACGGCCGCGCGGAGAAAGAGAAAAGAATGAGAAGAGAAGAAAAAGAAAGAAATGAGAGGACATGTAGGGTTTGACCCGCCAGCCCGAACGACGAGTCGTTCGGCTGGGCGTGGTCAACCCGCCCTGTTGACCCATTTAAGTTTTTTTTTTCCCTTTTCACAAAACGACGTAGTTTCGACCAAACTACATAAAACCCACGGTTTATACCGAAACTCGAACAATATTCAACGGAACCCGATCAAGGAATTAACCCGCTTACAAAATAATATTTCCAAGGAATATAAATTAATTTCCCTAACCAAAACTCGAAAATTCCTCGAGGGTAAAACTGGAATAAAATTACGAAAATTTCCGTAAATTAAAATACGAAAAATCGGGGCGTTACAACCAATCCGGGATCAACATCCCAATATCCAAATCATCTGGGATCAACATCCCCAATATCAAAACCATACCGGCCATGACACCACAGAACTAGCCTCTAACCATCTAGTCGTACCACTACTTCCCACGTGACAATTAAATCATTATCTCAAATTCAATTCCAATTCCATATTCTATCCTCAATTATCCAACTTCCTATTATCTCAAGTTATTCCACAGACTCAACCAATCATAAATCTCATAACACCAATTATTCACAATTAACAGTTCAACATTTACTCCCAGTATCCACAAGACCAATCAACACAATCCAGCAATAGCAACAACAAAAACCACAGCAATCAAATAACCAACAATGATCATCTCAACAGTTCAATCAAACAACCAAAATACACACAGTATTACGGGCACATATCAAAGGTTATCCATCCTCACCTTAGCCGATTATCAATTTTGGAAATGCCTAACAGACTCCAAGTCTGGTTCCTCAGGTATCTGCTCATTATCAACTCCTAAATCAAACAAATAATATGCACATATAAGATGATATGCAGATGCCATGCTAATACTGTGTACCGAAAAATAAATACTGACTTCTCTCGGTTATTGCCTCGGGTTATTTCTCCATTATCATCATAATTCATCATTTATTTTCAAGTGTCAAAATACCATACTATACTTATACCCGGTTATTATTCCGGTATTTATTACCTTGATAATACCCTTTCCATAATTATTTTCCATAAGTATGTACTTCCCAAAATAAATATAGTATATCATGTATGTATATTTCCAAAATACTTCCATTATATTTTCCAAATTAATTTCCATGCTATAACTATCTTGCCATATGTATATATATTTTTCCAAAATATTATCTCCCAAAATTATTTTCCAGAAATATTTTTTTTTCCTTTTCCGGATTTTATTTCTTATTTCTCTTTTTTTTTTTAAATTCGGACTGGGCTGGACTATGCAGCCCATGACCAAACCAGCCCCAGACCACAAGACCAGGCCTAAGTCAAGGCCCAGACCACAACAGGTCCAAGCCACATCCGGCCCAGAGCCCGTGCAGCCTAGGACCGACCCAGAGACTTATCCGGGTCATCTCTTCTACCTCGGGTTGGCTCACCTAGGTGGCGGCGGGGCGGCGCGTTAGACGAGGTGCGATACGACGAGGCGACGAGGGTGGCACGCGACGGTGGTACAGACAGAGGCGGCGTGAGGCGCGACTGCAGGTGGTGTCTCGAGGAGGCTTGCGGCTGTGGTGGTTGCTGGCGGTGGCGAGCTGCTGGCGTCGTCTCGTCCAGCGTGCTGCAGCGAGGAGAAGATCGGGGAGGAGCGGCCGGCGAGAGGAGAAGGAAGGAGAGAAGAGGAGAGATTGTGTAGATGGCGGCGAGGTGGTGGCTCGGGTGACTCGGTGGCGGCGGCGAGAAGAAAAAGAAAGGAGAAGGGAAGAGGTGGTGGCGTGGTGTGTGGTGTTGTGTGTGTTTGTTATTTTATTTTATTGTTTTCTTTTCTTTCTTTTGCAGGTTGGGTTTTATGGGTGTACTGGGTTTGCAGAGAAATGTAGGGAAGTGAGGGGAGATGAAGACTGGTGTGCACTGGGTTGGCAGGAAAATCACGGGTTGAAGACATGCATGAGCACTGGTTACACAGGAAAAGCAAGGCACGGGCGACACAGTCTGCTCACAGGCTTCACAGGAAAAAGGCAACGGCTGCCTCATTACTGTGCAGCATGTGAAGCGTGCCCCGTCCGGACAAGAAAATAACTATAATACCCCCTTACCTTTATTCCTGGTCCGTTATCTCAAGGTTAAACCCGACTTTTTTGAAGATTCCTGGATCCGAAAAATTCCAACTTTGGTCCGAAAAATCCGGAGAAAAATCCCGAACGTGGGACAGGGCTCGGTTTCGGAATCCAATGCACAAGTTACCATAAATTAATTTCCCAAGATTAATTTTAATGGTAAATAACTGTGTAAAAACTTTTTACGGTACCGGTAAAAATGCGAAAAATTACCCGGGCTGTTACATAAAGCTCATGCGCTATTCAATTGATCAGTAAGTTTGATAATCATGTTGCCTTCAAGGAGAGGTTTAAATTAAAAAAAAAATTAGGAAAATAAAAAATGTGTTTGGCTAAAAAAAATCAATTGATATGTGTTTTAACAAAGGAATCATTAGGAAATTAATAAAATAGCAAGGTTATTTGTTAATTATATATGATTTTTTGTCAGTTAAATTTCAAGTCATGGCTAAAGAGACTACATGACTCGACTATCAATTAGAAGATTGCTTTAGCAATTTTTGGTTAACATATATATAAAATTAGACACTATAAGACTCTATTATTTTTAGAATTAATAATAAAAAATAAGATCAGAATTATATCAAGATATTTTTCATAGTACCATGGCTAAAGAGACTAGAGCAAATGAAATTGAAAAAATGCTCACACTACCAAATTCTTTTATCGTCTACAAGTACTATTAAATTCTATGATACATTTATAATTGTTTTTGGCCATTTTCTTATATTAAGAAAGAAATAATATTTATTTTATTCATGAAAAATTGAAATAGTAATATTAAAAATCTAATATAGAAAATAAAAGCATTTAGTTTGAAATACTTTGTATTAGTAATTTGAAAATTCAATGGGAATTTCCGAAATATTATGTGCAGAATGCAAAAAAAAAATGTGAACTCTAAGAAAAAAATTATTTGCTATTGGTCGTTAAATTCGGAACTCAAAAGCAGGTGAGAGGTATTGCCTTCAACAACTTTTAAATAATGTAAGAGGACTAAAATCATTTGAATTTTTTTTTGTCATTCTATGGGGTGCGGTACTCAATATCCAAAGAAGTAGAGTATTTGATGAAAGCTTTCATATTCCAAATTCCATAAGAGTTATGCAGATTTTTTGCAATCATTTTAGTGCATCGTCTGCCAGAAAATGCCAAGATGCTATAGGATCTTTTTTTTAGAAAAAAGATGCTATAGGATCTTCAATTTGAGCCAATATCTAAAGATTTCACAAGAAACCAAGAACACTACCCAAAGGCTCAAGTTTTATTGGCACTCAAAGTGCCAATTATTTTCTAGAAAGCATGAGAATAAAAAATATATGAATATAAGCTAATCGAATCAAATAGTTATTGTCTTCGAGATCAAACAACTCACATAGGAGAAATAACTAATGAAATGCTAATTGAAATTACATTTGTAGATTTGGAAGTACATACCAAGTTAAATCCTGAACACGAGGTTACTTTTAAGACAATTATAAAAAGAATACCCACCCGAAACAGTAGGATGTTTTTGTAGGTGGACCTAAAGGGATGGGAGAAATATTTTTATATCTTGCACTGCTTCCCATTGTCAAACCTAGAGGGACAATAGCACTTGTAACTGCAACATGTAGTGTTGCAGCGGCAATTATGGCTGGTGGACGAACTGCTTAATCACGTTTTGGCATACCAATCATCACCGATGAAATAACTTTGTGTAAGATTTCAAGCAAGATTCAATTGTAGAATTGATGAGAATGGCAAGACTTATTGTGTTGGATGAAGCACCAACAGCAAAATGATTTGCTATACAAACAATTGATCAGACACTTCATATCACGCCCCCGCCTAAGCATGACCGGCCAGGCACCATGTGCACCCACATCGTGCAACAAGGCACCCCAAGGCCTATACTCGAACACATCGAAGCTAGTCGCCTTTGCCTAGCGGGTTACTAACCAAAACTCAAGCGCAGCATAAACGGAAGCAAAACAATATATACAAAGGCATCAGAAGATATTAATTATGTAAAC
>JAKUCV010002815.1:0-17959 GCA_028386065.3 Turnera subulata | reverse complement strand
TTTGCTTCAATTTAGAGCAAATATCTCCCCTGTACTTTACAAGCAAAATTCGATCATCATTCGATAACACCCCTACATCATCAATCTTCTCTAGATCCTCGACCTTAGATTGTAAAAGTTTCAGGTCGGCATCAACGTTCCCAAACACCTTTGAGTTCCACTCCTTCAGCAAGGTTCTAAGAAAACTAATTTTCTTGATAAAACAAAACTCACCAGGGAATTTAGCACAAGCAATCGCCCACAACTCCTTCAGGGTTTTCTCAAAACCGGGGTGTGACCACCAACAGTTCAAGAATCGAAAAGGGCGAGCCCCCCAATTGACTCGCTCTTGGGCCAAAATAATTGGACAGTGATCCGATAGACCCCTATCATCTGCCTTCAACCTCAGAGATGGAAAAACGACACACCAAAAAGGATCAATTAAAACACGGTCAATTTTACTTGCTGACCTGTATTTGCTCCAAGTATATTTCCTTCCCATCAAGTGCATCTCCTGTAAGCCAACCTTTGTGATGAAGCGTTAAAGGGCACCTGCGCCACGAGAACAAACATACCCACTTTTCCTGTCACCAGAGACCAAAGTTTCATTAAGATCCCCAATGACCACCCAAGGTGAATGAAACATCAACATCTGTGCAACCAGCTCATCCCACATCTCCATCCTCTTAGATAAGTCTGAGGGGCCATACACACAACAGATGGTAACCTTGTGACTACCATCAATAATACCTTCAACCAAGATCCAATTATTACCGTAGGCAGAGTTCAAGCAGAGAAAAAAGTATACATCCCACATAAAAACAATGCCTCCCGAATTTCCAATGGCATCCACGGCCATAAAATTGAAATTGCCTCTTCCCCAACACCTCGCAAAGTTGAGTCTAGACCACCCCACCGTTTTCGTTTCACAAAGAAACAGAAGATTGGCAGAAAATTTGGAAACCAGACCACGTACCTGACTCTGTTTAGCCTCCTCACCAAGGCCTCTGACATTCCATGATATAAAACTGATCATAAGAGAGTAAGGAACACTAGAAAAAGCAGCTAGAGTTAAGACTCAGCGCGAGACTGAGCCCACTCAAAACCTTCGTTCTCAATCATCTTCTCCACGCTAGCGGCAACCGCCTCACGATCCGCTGGAATAACCCACCCAATCCTCTCTCCCACCTCCATCGTTTTCTCCACTTCGGTCGACTTGAAAGAGAGCGGTTGTGGCTGCACAACCTCAGAGAGAACTCTCTTTGTAGCTTTTTTTATCTCAGCATCGCCAATGGAGCCATCAATGGATTTAACACTCCCTCCTGAAGTGAGCTTCTTGACTTTTCTCTTCTTGCTACCCCGGGCAACCGCATGAGCCACCACTCGAAATAAGCGTTTCTCCAACGAATTCCATAGAAGCTCGTCAAGATTAATACCCAGAGGTGGGGTAATGGATGCACATGACGAAGTATCTGAGACCATACTGTGGGCAACATCAGTTCGGAATATGTCTTTCTCAGACTCACCTAGATCAACCGGTGAGATAGAAAAAGGGCCTGGTGAGGGGCTTTTGTTGCAAGACGATCCTATCACACCAGCTGGGCTACCACAGAGGGGGCCCTCTACTTCTTTCAAAGGATCACAACCAAGCTTGGGTAATGGGCCTGATGAGGAGCCTAAGGGAGACGGGCTTGCCTCACCAGATAAGGATAAAGGCCCAATAGCATAAGGTACAAGGGCCCCTTCCAAAGGAATCAGAACCTTTGCATTGGGCAGGTGAGACAGCGTGGCCGACATAGAAACCTGACTATCAGAAGAATGAGGACCTTCACTTGGAATAGGGGATTTGGGATTGGAAAAAGAGCCAGGCGCCTCTGTAGGCACGACTTCTACAGTTCCCGAAGAATGTGTCGCCTCCTTTGTGGGTGCCTGAGAAGTTCGTTTCACCTGTTTGCCCACCGTTTTAATGATGTCCCTCAAACCAAAGGGGTCTGGAGAAAACCCGTCAGAAGCACCCATCGAAGAATTTGCCACGTGTGAGGGAAGAGATTTTGAACTAGGATGAGGCGTGGAAAAGGAACCGGCTACCAAAGAAGGTGGTCTGGAAGGCAAGGGGGTTTGAATCTCTACCATGACAATCTCAAATTGACAATCATCAATGGTAACACAAAAGGAACGATTAATGGGGCCTTTAAAGGTCGTCAGAACCTGTAACTTAGCCACTTCAATGCTATTAAGCTCCGGAATATCAATCTCCATCTTGACACAGCTGCCAACATGCATGGAAATAGTATTGAAGAAATTGGGATTCCAAGCGTGAGGAGGAACACCAAAAACATTAACCCAACAAAGACGATCCATAGCAAAATCACCTTGCTCCCATGCTTTAAAAATATCAAAAGTCTTACCAACCCAGGCCTGAGACATGGAAACAAATGACAGCATATCCTCCTTAGTTTTAAAGCAAACGAGAACAGTCTTGCCACCCATCATCTTAACCGAAGCCACCAACTGAGGAACATTGACCAAGAAGAGCTTCTGGACATCCTCATACTCCATAGGATCCTTGAGAACTCCAAAAGCGCACGACTCAAGCCATTTCTTGGAATGTCCAGGGACAGAATACACAAAATTGCAACCTTCAAGGTTCTTTTTATCCACTGCACCAGGGCCAGAAGCTGTGAAGTTGGAAGATGAAGCGCCAACAGCATGCGCGTAAGGATTGGGCTGTTGGGTGCAGGAGCTTTCTTCTTATCAACTCCAGCGAAAGGGGGCTTGTGCTTCAAGATCCTTTTTTTTGCAATATTAGCTCTAAGAGAGCCTTCATCCACAGCAATAGAATTAACACGGTCAACGAGATGGTTGATGTCATCCACGTTCTGGAAACGCACGAAACCAAATCTAACACCTTTTCTTGATAACTTGTTAGGAATAAACACGTCCATAACGGAACCATACTTAGAGAGAACTAAATGGAGGTCAGTTGCGAGCCATCGGGAGGGTATGCACTCAACATAGATACTTACCACCTCAAGATTATCAATGGCCTGTTGCACTCTACTGCGAGACCATTTTCAGAAATAAGGTTTTGGCTGACTTGAAAGTGGCAGAAAGGAAGGGGGGTTCGCACGTGAATCGTTGGAAGATGATGCATTAGAAATAGGGTTTAGATTAGACGGATTAGAGGAGAGGAATCGGCGGGGAAGGGTTGGTGACATGGGCAGGGTTGGTGACATAGGGAGAATAGGGAGCGTCCCCATCTGTGAAAACAATCAGCCACACAAAACTGTGATATCATATCATATGTTTGCTTGTTGGTTTATATGTATGCAATTTTTTTCTTTTAATACGACATGCTTGTCAAGGCTTTTGGGTGTGGATACCTGCAAATGCATCAGTCCCTTTATAGTCTTCTTTGCACACTCGAATTTGAAACCTCCAACCCTGAAAACAACCTTAGCACTAATCGTTGGTTACTATGAAGATGGAGCGATTACAAGGCCTGAGATTGATGAGTAATTAAATTCCGATGATATCACAAACAAACATTGAGATTTTTTCTATTTTGTATCTTAGAGATACATGAGACAAGTTCTTGAAAAAGGAGAATCATTTTTCTAATTAATCAATATCATAATAAAAATGACTAAAATAATCCTACCGAGTTGAGATTGAGATATATAGCTTGAAACTAGCAGCAAGAAACTTTTGCTTCACAAAATGATGTCAGACGTGACGGTTGAATTCGAGAATGAATTTTATGTTAATTAATGAAACGTTGACCAAAAGATTAACAAAAGAAAACGAAGCATTGTTACATCTTACACGACCAATGTTACTAGATATTGCTCCAGAATCCGCAAGTTCACGTCGTTGTATTTATAGTTGCCTTCTCAGATTGCTTCGTTTAGCTGCTCTCGGTTATTTCCTTGTATGTGCTCTTTATTTTCTCTATTAAAGCTTCCCTGCAATTTGACCATATGACAAAATATATGTGATAATCTCTTCGTGGTGGACTTAGACAACTATTAGTTGTAGAGAACTAGGAGCCTACCTGTCAGGTTTGAAAACAAGGTTCTTGTATGCAAACCACTGCAAGGAAAAATAGCTCATGCAAATCAGATAAGGACCAAAGAATCACACTAGCTAGTGTATATTATGTGAGCAACAAAGTACACTTAGTCAAGTATTAATTACTTAACAATATTCCACGGTTGATTATTACAATTTACTGAGAGCAGGCCATTCCATGTGTTAATCATATATTTTGAGGCGGGCATTATAGCATGAACTCTTTAGCTTTCGTCAATCACTTGGAACCTTGAGGAAATTATCGATCATTTGAAAGTTTTATGCAGTGAAGATGTGAGCAAACAATTAAATGATACTTACTCCTGAGTAACCAAATGCCAACAACTTCGAGAACTCCACCACCGGGGGTGGTGGCCCAGTGGTGAAGCCTTTAGCCTGCCATCTCTAGGACTCGGGTTCGAGTCCCGGCGCTTCCAGTCAAGCCCCATTATAGTGTGATGTGGCCGAATATGGCCTTCCACACTGTGGGGTGGTGGCCGTTGAGCCCGGGGTCTCCCCGACACTATGACGCGTAGCAGGCGAGGGTGTCCGCTGGTGCCCCGGTGGGCGGTCTCTCCTATGAGGAGGGTCTAATGTCAGGATGTAACCGGTTCTGACCGGGGCCTAGACCGACGGGGCGATGATGACACCACTGATGCCTTTTTTTTTTTTGCGACAAAAAAAAAAAACAACTTCGAGAACTCCAGGAATTAAAGGAAGCCTATCAATAGCCTGTTATGAACATAATCATAAGAAACCCACATAAACCACTTTAATTGAACAGAAGATAACCACCTCTCTTAGGCATTTCGTCGAGCAGCTTATACGCATCCCTTAACCTCCCATTCTCGCACAAAAGCTTGCTTTATCACAATATTACAGGTCACCACATTACTCCCTCATCTCCCGGAAAATCCACACCGTCAGATAACCCAATAGCACGGATCACGGTATTATACAACACCACATCCAGCTTCACCCCCTTACTCTTCATATATTTCTACAGCTTCACCGCCTTCCATGGCTTCCCGCTCTTGCAAACAATATCCATATAAATAGAATAGGAAACCAAATCCTTTTCCTCTCCTTTCCTATCCATCTCCTCCCTACACTTACCCCCACCAACCCATCTTAGACCACCCCCGTAGAATCATATTATGAACCTTGGTCGAATCCTTCCCGGCGAAATCATCACCGCCGCCGGTCTTCCCGAAACACACAAATCGTACGCCTCGATAACGTGCTTGTGCTCGCAGAGCGCGGCGTCGATTAGGTTACAGAAGGAGACCTCGTCTTTTAAGTTGAATCCCTCTAATTTGTCGCGGTAGACTCCCACGGCTTCTCCGACGAGGTGGGCGGCGGCGTAGCGGTTGAACAGATATTGAATCCTTATAATGAGTACGAAATTGGTGATTAATATCAGATACTTAATTAAACTGATATAATATATACTTGATCTTCTATTGTTAATAAGAAATTTATACAGTAACAATATGATGGGTAGATGTTGATCTTATAAATGGAAACTGTACATGATAATTAATCACATTATAGTTTACCAAGATAAAGAGCGTTGGAAGCTAGATTAAAAAAAAAAAAAAGAAGAAAAAACAATTAAAATGAATTACTAAATTAGGACCAAATTAATTAATGAATGAGCAAGAATACTATTAGTTTGTTACCAGTACTACTCAATAGAGGGAGTATTTCATAATTAAGTAGCTGTAAAAGCTAGATATGCATTCCTGCTATTTACTTCTTTAGCAAAACTGCTTATTATGCATGGTTTGTAGTACGTAGATTATTGACTGGAGCAGCTTTAACGTTCTTAGCTAAGACACTAGACTGCTAGACATTAAAAATTTTCATGGACATACTTTAAGTTAGATATCCTCTCCATATCCTCAAAAAGTGGTGGAAACCGTGAAAGATAAATGGTATATGACAGGATTGCTCTCGGTTTTACAGGATGACAAAAACACATTGTATTGCAGTAACCCGAAATTAAGCAGGCTTTTTATTGGACCAGGCTAAGCAATCAAGTAAAACCCAGAGACTTGTAATTGGAACCCTTGTATATATATATAATATGCAGAGTTTGAATTCAAGCAGAACCTTATTAAAGCGTTTCCTTTCCCTATCCCCGATACCCTATAAATCTACGTGCTATTCCTATGGATGGATTCTATATATGTATGGGTGACTTGGAATTCTGTTGACTTAATTCCATGCATGCATGGTTTTCCAAATGGATGGTAGCTTTCCTGTTCTGAGACAAGTATATTCACGATTTAAGTGTTCAGTTTCAGAATTTGACAATGTAGTTTTACACAAATATGTGAAGTTGAAGTCAGAGTATTGGTTATACATGTATAATCCTTCACCATACATGCTTATTCCATCATTACTCATATATATTTAATTCAAAGTAAGTAGAGATATCAAGTGATACTGTGTTCTACAAGCAGATAAGGTGCGCGGACTTGCCAACTCTATACCAAAACATCAGAACTTGCAGCTTCTGGTCAAAACAGAATTTTGTACTATATGCCATCAAACTCTTTCACAAATCACAATCTGGTTTCAACCCTGTACAATAATTAACAAACTGAAATTAATAGCCCGCATATTATCGTGGGTGCAAGCAGGCTCTTATTCATGATCAGATTAGGCCTAGAGGACCTGTCTATTTCGTGTGTAAGTTTTTGATTGTTATAGTCAAAACAAGCCCGCTTCAACCATCTCCAACAACTCCTTTCTAAAGTTATTCCAGGGACTATAATTTAATCACAATTTGCAATGCTTGTAGCCTATAAATTGAAGCTTCCCTGCATTGGTTCTTCACACATCACCAAGAAATAGAGAAAGACATAACCCATATAGCAAGAAATGAAAGCTGCATTGTTGATATTGCCTTTCCTTCTCTTTGCCTTGGCCACAAAGACATTGCTTGGGGAGGCAGCTGAGGAGCCAGAAGCAGTGCGCGACACAGATGGTGAAAAACTCAGAGCAGGCGCTGCCTACTACATCCTCCCGGTCTTCCACGGCGGAGGCGGTGGCCTCACAATGGGCAGCAGAGGAAAGAAAACCTGCCCGCTTGATGTTGTTCAGGAACGATATGAAGCATCAAGGGGCCTCCCTCTAATATTTACACCCGTGAACCCCAAGAAAGCGGTGGTCCNGCTTTTTCTTCACTTTAATACGACCCATCATCTTCCTCCTCTTGAGTGCCTCTTCCATCCGATTTGCACTGCAATAGATGTTGCATAGCAGCACATGCACGCCATCATCATTGGGCTCTAATTGAATAATCTTCTTGCCAGCCATTTCAGCCATGCTCAAGTTCCCATGAAGTAAACAAGCACCTAGCAAGGATCGCCAGAGAACAGCATCGGGGTCAACAGGCATATTTTTCAATAAGCTCCTTCGCTTCCTCTAAGAGCCCTGCTCGACCAAGAAGATCGACCATGCATCCATAATGCTCAATCCTGGGTTCAAAAGGGTAACATTGGATCATTCTCATGAACAATCTCTGTGCCTCAACAACCAGGCCTGAATGGCTGCAGGCTGATAGAACTGACAAAAATGTGATACCATTTGGGATAACCCTTGATTGTAACATGTCATGGAATAACTCGAGAGCATCATTTCCTTTTCCATGAAATGCATATCTAGCTATCACAGTAGTCCACGAAAAGACGTCCTTCTTTTGCATTCCATTGAATATCGTCCCAGCTAACTCCGGGCACCCTCCTTTTGAATACATATCCATCAGAGCGTTTCTGACGGTATTATCCTCAGTTAGAGAAACTTTCTCGATGTAACCGTGAATTGCTTGACCGTGATCAAGAGCCCTGCCCAGTATCAGCACAACCTGCAAGAACAGCAACTACAGTAACCACCGTAGGTGGGTTCACTCCTTCTGCTTTCATTTCCCTAAACATTTCAAGAGCCTCAATTGGCGTCTCCCCATGAACAAACCTGGTTATCATGGCCGTCCAAGCAACCGAATCCCTCTGCGGCATTTCGTCGAACACTGTTTTTGCCGAAGCTAAATCATTGCACAACACAAACCCATTAAGCAAACTAGTCCAAGAAGACACATCTCTGACACCCATAAGCTTAAACACCAACTGGGCAGCTTCAATTCGATCATTTCTTCTATTATACATATCAATCAAAGCATTCCCCACAAAGGGTCCCGAACCCAACCGATACCTAAACACCATGCCGTGAACTATTCTCCCTGCAAGCAAACTTTTGCTCCTGCCACAAGCAGATAACGCGCCAACAAGTGTATGACACGATGTCTGGGTCTTGAATATGATCAAACACCTTGAGTGCTCCTTCTTGGTAGCCTAGTTTGGAGTAGCTTCTCAATAGTTTGCATGACAAGGGCCGGTGGGTGCTGGGTAATCCTCGAGTTATAGCTTGAGCATGGATTTGTTCAAGCATGAAAAGCTTGCCTGTTTGTTGCAGAAGAAGTTGCAAGCTCCTATTCTTCATCAATGCATGCCAAGAAAGAGCCTTCACTAGCTAGTAGCACCGCGATTTTATTTGGTCACGGGAAAAATATAAACATAGAATAATCACAAACTTATAAGATAATAGGGTTTATAACAGTAGATGGAAGCGTTCATTAGTGGTGATCATTAATCAATCCCTATCTGAGTTAAAATACTGCTGATCAGTAACAAATAATGTTTCTGAAACCTTTCATTGAAACTGAAACTGAGGCTGCGAGCTTCTGCAGGTTTTGTCAGTACTGCAAGTGCACTTGGAATGGCATGTGGTCCGGCTCTTGCTTGCTTACTTCAAACCAAATTTCAGATTTACAAACTCACATTTAATGAAGATACCTTGCCTGGCTGGGTGATGGCTTTCTCATGGCTTGTCTATTTACTGTGGCTGTGGGAGCCACCTCAGCGGACCAACGAGCTTGCAACACAGGAAGCTAATGGTGGAGTGTCTACAAGATTTAGATCTCTCTGTGCATTTGTCTATGTGTTCCTTTTGTGCTTTATGTTCTCAGCTTTTCATTTCAGAACTTCTCAGATATATAAGTTGCATAACTAGTTCAAATAATTTTCATTTGTTCTCTATTCCCTTTCCCTTTTTAAGTTCTAATGTCAGGTAGATTCCTTCCTCATTTTCTGACCAAAGAATGTTTCTTGTTCGTCTATCGTAGTAGCAAATTAATCCTTCTGCTGATAACTTAGAGTCCATGTTTTACTTGCTCATCAGCATTTTCATACTCCACCTAAATCTTGCATTGATGATCCATTAGTAGTTCATGTTATTATGTCCACTTGTGAGCTATATGTCATGTTGTGGCCGCAAATCGATTGGTTTTTCCACTCCTCGACAGCCGCACAAATCTTTGTTGTCAACACATTTAGATTGATAAATGATATCCCTTTTCCTGCAGGGCTGGCTGTAGATAATGCTGTGGAGATTGATTTTACTCAACCCTTGCTTTTGAAATCAGAATCTAAACATCTAGACAACAACTTGGATCCTGAACTTGAAGATGATGAGGAAGATTCTGCGGGAAGTCATAAGCCTGTCACTTCAATTGTTTCAGCATATCGATTACTTACACCATCAGTGAAGGTAACAACTCTCAGGTTTATGCAGAGAGCAATTGCAAGCTTCAAAAATATAAGCAAGAGAATTTTGGAATGATTTTCAGTATGCATTTGTTAGTCTTCTACTTCTAGTTTTGTCATTTGTTTTTTTCCTGGATGCATTAATCTGAGCACACACATATTAAGGGAGAGAGTCCTACACCTTGGCCTTAGATGAAAACAGAATTTAGCAGTGCAAATTCGAGACAACTCTCTCATATTTGCATTATAAATGTAGTTTCAAGCATACAATCCGGTAATGATTATCAGTTTAGATTTTGATTATGAATCAATCATGACACACAGATTATTAGTGGTGATCATTAAAATACTGCTGATCAGTAACAAATCATGTTTCTGAATCCTTCCATTGTCAGGTTCAACTATTCGTTTATTTTATGCTTAAGTATGCAATGGAGATTTTACTCGCGGAATCAAGCCTCACCACTGGACATTACTTTGTTTGGTCGACCAACAGCGTTGAAATTTTTCTTGCATGTCTTGGCCTAACAGTGCTTCCTGTTAATATCGTTGTTGGAAGCTACATCAGCAACATATTTGAGGAGAGGTAAAACTTGTACGAATGTATTTGAGTTGACCACGGTCAAATGAATTTTATTTCCTGAAGAATTTGGGTAACCTGTTTGCAGACAAGTTCTACTAGCATCCGAAATTATGGTCTGCATAGGCATAATCCTAAGCTTCCATGTAATGATCCCTTACTCTGTGCCTCAATATGTTGGCTCAGCACTAATCACATTCATATCTGCCGAGGTCCTAGAAGGTAAATTTGCTGAGTTGATCATAAGCTAGCCTAATAAGGTCCTGAGTCTAATATTTCCACTACTAGTTGGTGATACTTTTTTACTTGACCAAATCTAGGGGTGAACTTATCTCTACTACAGGTTTTGAATGTCACCTTACTACCTTCACTGTTCATTTGTATCACATCTACTGCCGCCACCTGCTTCACCTACAACTCTCTCTATTAATTCCAACCCTTGTGTTAATTCTCTAGAATATGTACATATTGCACGACAAATGTGGACGTTAAGAGTGTTTTCCTTAGCCACATGGTACATGAACCATCACTTTGTTTGTTATGTTAATGTGTGGAAACAAAAAACCTGGTTTCTATAAAAACCCACACCTATAACTGCGATTTGGTTTCTGTTAAAACCTAAAAATTATTATGTTGAATGTTGCGCTATTTCGTATTTCTTTATACATTCAACTAATGATTTGGTTTCTGTTAAAACCTAAAAATTATTATGTTGAATGTTGCGCTATTTCGTATTTCTTTATACATTCAACTAATCTTTTATGCAGAAATCGAAAACCAAAGGGGTTGGTTTGACTTGTGTTTACTCGGTTTGGTGTGAGCATTGACGTTTCTGGGGGTATCTACACAGGTTGTGGACACCCGGAGTCGGAATCATAGCGGAGCCGAAGCGCGGTCCTCCATCCTTAAGCACGTGGGAGAGTGATGTCGGGATGATTTTAGCAACTATGAAAATGAGGAGGATTAATTAGTGGGGAATCTGATGCACTTGTAGCAAGATTAGAAGTCCAGGCATCTGAATTTTGCACTTGGTTTTCATGGTTTTTGGGCCAATAACAAGTAAGGGGAAGTGTTACATTATAGCAAGGGATTGTTAAACTTTTTTGTCAAAACTTCTCTAATGTATATTCCAAAGTCTCTCTCACCGACCAAAAATTTGAAATTTGATTGCATTACACCGGGCTCGGATCTGTGCTGTGCAAGTGAAGAATTGGAAATTGGAACCATGGAAGATGTTAATATCAGGATAAAAAAAAAGTAGCACAAAATAAAAAAGTAGAAGCCCACCTCACTCAAAAGCTTTTGAGGGCCTCTAGCCATGATATCAGGTTCCTGGCCCAAACAATTTCTTAAGTAGAAGCCCACCTAACTCAAAGCCCAAAGCTACCCAACCTTTCAGAAAATTGCATTTTCGTGCATTTTTTTTTTTGTTTTGATTTCCAGTGTAGTGCCTCTGAAAATTAACCTACTAAATTTCCAGTGTAGCGCCTCTGTTCTCCACAATTACGACCACTAGCGCTTCGACTCCGGCCGCTGCTGAGCTACTGCTGCTACTTCAGCTTCCAGTTTTCCCTCATTTTCAGTGCCCGCAGCTCCTTCCTCTTACGCTGTAACTAGCTACAACTAGCGCTTCGAGCTTCGAGTTCCTTTGGGGGTTTTGGAGTCACAAGTACGCCCGCATCATCTGCTGGTACTAGTTCATTTACATTGTCAGGCAAGAAACCGACACCTGCTCCAACATCTCAGACTCAGTCGACTACTGCTGCTCCTGTATTCAGTGAGTTTGCTGTTTCTCTTGCACTTTGGTTTGGTGTCCTGTGTTGTTACTATTCGAGAGCAGTAGTAGCCTATGTGATAAAGCAATGAGAAAACAATCTTTTCTGCAGGAGCACCGGCTTCAACAACTGCGGTTGCAACGACTACTAGCTCCACTGCTCCTGCTACTGTAGCACAAACATCATCAGCTTTGGCTGTGGCTTCGCAGAAAAGAGACACACACACTATTAGTTTTCCAGACACTGTAAAAGAACAGATTCGCACAAAATACTCCAATAGCCACAGGTCAGCAGAGGCTCAAAGCAAAAGAGCATAAATCCAGCATGATAACACACAAAGGAAATTTTGTTCACAGCACATGAAAAGGTGGAGAAATGAGTAGAATTAGTGAAATGGCAGCTAATTACTCTAGAAATTGGGCGTACCCGACTCTGGAAACTCGAAAATGCCATTAGCAAAGCAACTGCTATTTGCACAACTATAAACGAGAATGCTATGAAACAGTCTTATATAGTTTAGCGCCCCCAAAATACATCAGAAAGCAGCAGCCAAACTGAACTGTCATCAAACACTCGCGAAAAGAACATCCCCTAGTTCGATTTATAGAGAGAGAGCAACGACGCATAAATTCCACTACAATGGACAAAATATAACTGAAGATAGAGATCCGCCACCGACTAACAGTTTACGGCTAGCCAAAAATGGTAAACGAAAAATGCGACAAGAGAGAGAGAGAGAGAGAGAGCGCTCACCGGACGACGCGTTCGCATAGAGCCCCCGGCCGACGAAGAAGATCAACGGCGACAGGACCGAGAAGAAGATTACCAGCGCAATCGGCAACCGAGATCCGCCGCCGCGGCTCTTGTGGCCGGATAATCCCCGCTTCAACGCCTTTTTTTTTTTTTTACCTTACCGAAACCTAACAATTATCAAAACAAAACAAAACAAAATCAAATCTATAAACGAAAAAGGATAATAAGATTAGAACGATTGTAACAGAAATGGAGGAGAGGGGAAAGGAAGAGGAAACGAGAGAGAGTGGAATTACGAGATGAGATTGAGGAAGAGATCTCGCGCGAGATTGAGAGAAGAAGAAGATAAAGATGAAGATGCTAATAATGTGCGTTGTGAGGCCGAGAGGCCACGGTATTAGCATTACAGTGTGAGTATACGATAACGAGACTGTTAGATTAAAATACCGCCACTTTCTGCAGAGACAACAACTTCTCCTCCTCCTCCTTGGAGAAACGCAGATAGAGATAGAGAAAGAGATAGAGATGGAGATGGAGAGGGATAGATCTTCTTCTTCTTCTTCACCCTCCGAGTTTTTGATTCTCACTTAGTCTCTTGTTTTTCTTCACGCTACGAAAACTGTGATTAGCAGCAGGAGCACGTGATAATGCTCTCGTTTTGTTTTAAGTGTTTTGATGTAGACGGAGCAGAGCCGAAGAGAAGAGATTAGCGAAAACGACGTTGTTTTGTTTGGGGTCGATGGTAAGATGTGGGACCCAACTCACCGACGGACGATACTTTACTCTCTTTTTTTCTTTTTCTTTTTCTTCCTTTTATATCTCCCATCCATTACCGGCCTGTCGTCTTCTTTCTGTTTCCTTTCCTCCTCAATCTTTTAATTTGCTAGTTGTTAATTGTTATTTACTAGTAGTTGTTACCCTGTCGTTTAATTTACTATTTGTTTTTTGTTTTATTATTACCATGATGCACGTAAGCAAATTATTTTTCTTGCCAGTAAAGTCCAAACTGTCCCCCACCCCAAACAATACTAATCCAGCAATCCCCCTCCAGAGGCAACTGATTTTCTCCGTTACCAACAAAAAAAAAAAGAGAGAAACAACTATACTAATCATCTTACCAGAAATTCAGTTTCTCTTTATTAAAATTAGTTTTAATAAAACCAAAACCAGTTGCAGCCAATTCAGCACAACCACAACCTGGGAAAAAGATAGAACATGAAATTGTAAAACGCATGGTTTTGATTTTTGAATTATTGTGATTAACCCAGCAAACAACATTGGTATTGTACCTCCATTGCAGCAATCATTTTAGATCGCCATGAGTCCATAGTGTCATGGTTCCATTGCCAATAGATACGTTATAAATGCTAGATATTCCATCCTAATTCCTAGCGCCTAAAAGTGGAATCCAATCGATTTATGGTGGTCCATCATTAATATATTTTGGGCAACTTTAACTGATGAGTTTTAAAGAAGGGAGTTTTAAGACTCATAAGTCGTTTAAACGTTTAATTAAATGCAATTGGAGAGACACGCATTAATAAAACCATATTAGTCACGCAAAAAAATGCAATTAGAGCGGGATCATCCGAGCATGTAAAATTTGAAGCAAATTTTGTTCTTTTAAGGTTCATCCGAGCAAGTAAATTTCCTGAAAAATTCTTGCCACTTTTCCGTCGAATTCATTTTTTTTTTCAGTTTAAAAAGTGCAAATTGTAATTGGTTCAATAAATTTTTTTCAAAGTCTCATTTGGGCCTCGGACATGACCTTACCATTAGAGAGTCCCGCTGGAGTGGCAAGTGAGTGGGCTGGTCATGTTTTAGAGTTATGGGTGTTAAGAGGTTCAGTTAGGGTTGAAGCTTATTTGAACAGTCAAACTTATTAAGGAAATCCTGTGACGACGCGTCGGTGAGTATACACTTTTTTTTTTTTGGTCAAGACAAAATGTACTAGGGATGTTCAGATCAAGGACCTAGCACGTGGTCGGTCGACAAGTCCAAAACATAAAAAAAAAAAAAAAAACTCTTCTTGTTAAACAGGTTTAATAACCAATGACTATTACCCCATTATTATAAACCTTGTAATAATTCCTTTAATTAACCCAGTCTGTTCTTCACAATAAGAACAACAGCGCCACTCTCAAACCCGTGAAAAGCAAAGCAAGAATGCGATGCGATCAACTTTTACATCATGTAAGTTTGTTCTTTTTCCATCCCTTGTCTTTTTTTTTTTTTTTAATATCTGCTTGAATATGATTCTGTATACATAAGAAACAAAAGAGAATGTATATGCTGTATCTTTTCTTTTCATTGCTTGCTTAATATGATATTCTGATCATAGAATTTTAGAATTATTTTTTATTTCAATTTAAATTATCGACGAGGTTGCAAAAATTATTAAGTTTCTTTCCTCCATCCAACCACAACCTCCGATCCTTCTTTTTTTTAAAAAATAATTGATTGAGCTTTATCTCATTTTCAAATATTGAACCTGTTTTCGAAACAAACATGAGCATCTGACTAATGCAAATTACATAATAAATTTGATTGAGATTGAAGATCAGGACAATCAGATAGTTACAGAGGTGATTCTGGTGGATTTTAGGATTGTTGCCGTATCACTGACCATTTCTATTAATACACTCATTTTAGCCATCTACCTTTCTTCAAATGGCAAGCTACATACGTTCTCAAGCAAATGGATAGATCATACAATACAAAAGAGCGACAGAAAGATAGATAATGCAATTATACGTTGTTCTTCCTCTGTCTCGTCCACTTCTTAAAACACTCTATGGATACTAATACAACCCCTGTACTATAGAGCTACATATCTACAAACTCCTCCCACCCACTTCATATATACTTATAATACCCCCAGCAAACACCACCACACAAACAACCCACACCCTTTCAAACCCTAGCAAGTACCAACCAAAATGCTCTAAAAACCCTTCAGCCTCGGTCGCTTCATTTACCCCCTCATGGCCGACCACCTCCGCATCCCTGGTGGTCGCCATCTCATGGCCAACCAACACTTCATCCTTCCCAACCTGCAGCCTTTCAACCGCCATTCCCTCCTCCCGAAACACCACCCCCTCCTCTGTACCAACAACCACCACTCCATCCTCCCCAAACACCACCCCGTCCTCCCAACCAACCATTGGATCTTCAACCCCTATCACCTCCTCCTTACCAACCACCACCCCCTCTTTTCTTTCCACACCATGCTGAAACCCTTCTACACTAATCCTCCCCTCACTCTTAAATCCAAAGCCAAAATAAAAAAGAAGTAGAACAAGGAGGAGGAGAAGGTTCCAACTGTCAAGCCTCCCACCCCCAAGAAGAAGAATAAGTTGGAGGTGGAGAAGCAGGCGCCGGTTCCAGCCAAACCTATGTGGTTTGATGTTCTCCACACCTGTTGTGGATCTGCACTCGATGCATTGAGGGATCTCTCAACCCTCAGCGCTGTCTTCCCCAAGGACGCATTGTTTTGGGATTTTTACTTTGACCCATGCTTGATGGGCTGTGGGCGCAATACACACAGTGCTCCTCACATAAAACTTCTGGGGCTTTTGTGGACCGAAGGTTGTGCATGCTTGGGATTTCTTTGGAGTAAAGGTGGTGCGAGTTTGGAGGAACATGGTCAACGTTTGGAGCATGCTTGGACAAAAGGTAGGAAAAGTTTGGAACTTTAGGTTCAACTAGAAGGTGTGGAAGAAAAAAGGAGTTGCACAAAAGAAGTAAAGAAAAGAAAGGCCGGAGCGGGTAACACAAGATCACTCCCACCACCCCTCCTCCGCACCAACAACCAGACCTTCTTTCATTTTTTTATTTTAAAGACACCTAAAAATTTAAAATGTCTTTCTTTTTTTTTTATAATGGGGTGGACCGATTCTTATAGGACTGTCAATTGTCATTTGCAGAAAGGAAAATAGGATTCCTCACATGGTCATGCCAAAAAAATTTTTGTCTAAAAAAATAAGATTGTTACATTAGAAAAAAAAATCAACATATCATGAGTACATGGAACTGTACAAATTAAATTAACATGTATTTTCAGCCAAAAAAAATGTTAACATGCACCCCGCAGAAAAGGGAGTTGGTGAGTGAATAGTTTCTAGTAAGTGTGAAAAAAAAAAAAGAAACAAAGGTAAGCTTAGCTAAGACTGATGGATCATTTGTCTTGCACAGCGAGACAAGTGCTGTGACACTTGCACTATTTTGGATGGTTGTTGTACTCGTGCCCAACTTGATGACAAGATTGACAGTTACATAAAACCATTGTAAAAAAAAAAAACATATTTTTTTTAACGAAAATGAAGACTCATCCATTACTTAGCATTTATTGATCTTTACTTCTTTATTGAAAGGCAGAAAATATAAATATTTCAAAATAAAAATTGTACCGTGGACTGTGGGAGAGAAAAGAGAGAGACAACCCTTTATTGTTGAAGGTGTTTTCGTGAGCCTATATAAACTATGATTGGTTTATAATTTAAGAAATTAGCACATGAATTGTAGTTAAGGCGCTAACTAGAATCTAGAAATTTGATATCTTTTTTTTTATGATAGAAATTAATTTGTTGACTTTTTTTTTCCATGCTAAATTTTTGTTTGACAGTTAAGAGATTAATTTAGTTCAATATATTCTACCAAATCTTTTTGGATATTTCTAATTTTTCTTAGACAAGGTAGGTATCCTCTCCATTCTCAGGTGGACAATGTTGGAATACCCAATAAAATGTGGAGGAACAAAGAAGAGATAAGGGCGCAGGGCTGGACTAAAAAAAAAAAGAGCTTACTTTTCAAAAGGAATTAACACTAGCAGCCAAATCATGGCTCTAAAAAAGTTTTGGCTTGTTGCCAGTGCCTTTCACAAACTATCAAAAAATTAGACGTTTTATAGATAAAAACAATTAAGGCAATTAATGTATGATGTACTCCATCTAGTTAGCTATTGTGATAGGATGCTTAAAAAGGCTACTAGTAAAATGAGTGGACGCATCACATTGCATTATCTTTTCTCCATACTCCTCGTTGCTATTATAGTTAGTTTCTTCCTAACGCATATAATAATCTTTGTTGTTGGGACGAAAGAAGAAATTTGAATTTATATGGGTAAAAAGGCATTTCTCCTCTAATTTTAGCGAATCCTATATGCTCACAAGCAGGAAGACAATGTTATATCA
>JAKUCV010002814.1:55632-90234 GCA_028386065.3 Turnera subulata | reverse complement strand
CATTTTCTCAAATAGTCATATTTCATCAATGGTCCTGCAATCAATTGTCAATGTTCCCCCAGATCTGTTTGGGTTTATTTCCAATGATATACATTATCCATTGAAGAAATATACCAGCATTATTTAGACATATAGTCTAATAACATAATTAGGGATATGTACCCGCAAGTGGCTTAATCATTAAAACAAGTGCGCACAATGCTAACTTGCGTCACACAATGGACCATCTAGTCGATGCATCGTAAAAACTTCTGGTTTTTCAATGAATGACCAAATAAATTTTGTGCATCATTATTGACCCGGAATGGCCCAACCGGTCAAACCAAACAATATATCCATGTACCAACTTCAAGTTGGTGCCAGCTTCAGGCTGCTATATATATATGCCAGCTTCAGGCTGGATATGATGACTTAGGAAGATTATTTACCAGCTTCTGGCTGGGGCATATTAGCTATAAATTACATATTTATCAGCGAACTTCTAGGTGGTCTCAGCTTCGGGCTGTGCAAACTGTGTATTTAAACACTTAAAAATTGCTAGCTTTAGGCTAGTGCATTCCAGCTTCTGGCTGGATATAGTAAGTTTAATAACTTAGATTGCTAGCTTCAGGCTGCAATATATGTGCCAATTTTAGGCTTATATCTGCCACTCATGTCGGAAAAGATCAGAATTATTGAGCAAACTTTTTCAAAAACAATTTTGGAGCTTACTGACAAATAATTCAAAGTTTTTAATTACCGAAAAATTTTCTGCATCTTTTCGGAGACAGAAAAAGAGTCCACATTTGAAAAACTAACACCTAGATGTCTAATCTTAGACTATAAGAAGGGGAGGCGGTTGAGACAGGAAGATGCAGAAAACTTAGAAAACTCAACAAGACAAGAAAAATGCCTTCCCCAGCTACTGTTTTCTTTGTTGAGGGTGCCTCTCTAGGAAGAAGGAATAGGTTAGCTTATAGCATGGTGAATGAGTAGCAAGAGGAATTATCGAATGATCTGGCGAGAATTCCTCATTTAGTGTTTGTTGATGAACTTTATTCATCTAGGTTCTTTGTAACTTCTATGGAAGAAACATTCTTCCTAGAGGACCAAAGCAATCTAACGGCTTCCTTTTATGGCTCGGCTAACTCTATTATGTTTTTCATATCTAATAGATTGCAGGATTTTCAGCTAGAGCCTTCATGTCAAATTTTAAATCAAAGCAGTTATTATCAGGTTTCCATGATGGCTCGGAGCGTCCCAAGGGTGACTGGGTTACCACCTACATGGCCTAGGGTACGACTTCTACTATGGAATTGCAGGGGTGTAGCAAGATGGTCCCAAGATTTTGTGCGTACCTTAAGGGATCTGAAGAATCAGTACAAGCCCAACATGGTACTGATTACTGATACTTTGTGGCAAGCAGGAGAAAATTATGGTGTAATCCCACTCCGTTTTCCAGCAACGAATCGGTTTGAGATACCTGGAGAAAACAACATGGGTGGTATGTGGTTCTCCTAGAACGACAGTGTTAGGGTCAACATCAACAACGAGGCTTAGAGTTTTAGAGTCAATGTTGTACCCAACAGATAAATATCTGTATAAACTTATGTATGAGGACAATTCCTCTTTGAATGTTCTCCAGTTATGGATCCATTATGCAATAATAATATGCATATTTTCCCTTTGCCATTAAAACCTCATCCAGGGCCATAAGCACAATTAATTATACTGTCTTATTCGCTTCAGGGAATAGAGTAGAGTCAATTCAACGGGATCCATAATAATCTCTTTTACTACTGTAAATGTGGATTTCTGTACTCTTCAAGAGTATTAGCTCTTCCAGAGCGTAAATATATGATCTTCTAGATCATAGTAAAGCATGCGTTCTTCAGGAACATATTCAAACTTATGCTCTTCTGGAGCGTAAATTTTTTTTTTATTTCGAAATTATACTATCACATGTTATGTGAAATAGTTGACATCCACACATATAATTCTCCCCCTTGGATGTCAACTTGCATTGTCTTCAGGACAAATGCCTGAGCCATTATTCTAGAAACGATGATAAAATGCTATAAAGTAAATAAAATAAAATAAAATAGCACATAATAATAAAACTGAAACATAAATTAAAATTATTCAATATATATTGGCTTGCACCTTCAGGGTAAGCAAGATAATAACAGTATCCATCATCGGATGGTCATACAATATCCACCTTATGGTGGTCATACAACATCTTTCTTTAATTTTCCTCAAAGATCTGCGGGATCTTTTGGCAGTAAGACATCCAGTCTTTGCTATATATTCGGTTTTTATTGCGTCTACCGGACAATTTGCATTTAAAATGCATTCAATGCCCATAACAAATTTCTTTTGGAAATTTTAAGGGCCTTCAATTAACATAATTCCAAAATTTAAATAAATAAAAGACTTAATTAAAAATAAATAAACATGGGCCTTTTATAAATTAGCCCAGTGAAAAATAAATAACCAAAAAATAAATACGATGGGCCTTATATGAGCCCAAGAATAACGTAAATGAAATTAAAGCAAAAATTTAATGCAATGGGCCTTGTACGAGCCCAATCAAAACGTAAATGAAAACGAAAAATTAAATATAATGGGCCTTTTCGTAGCCCAATAAATAACAAAAAATTGAAGGCAATGGGCCTTTTATGAGCCCATTTGTAATTTAAATAAAAACATAAACATAAATTAAATACAAGCATAATAATAGATATAATATACACCTACTCGATAAATCTTTCGGCAATAATAATGGCATAATAATAAAGAATATATAATATATATATATATATATGCTTACTCGATAAATCTTTCAGCAATAATAATAGCATAATAATAAGGAATATATAACATATATAGAAAGGATGAAAGAAGTAATAAGAAAAGTTTTAGAAATAAATACCTTAATAGAGTAGAGACTCGTGCTGATAACGTGTTATAAAATTGGGGGAGATTTTCACTATTTGATGGAATAATACAAACTTGATCAAGGTAATAATACAACTTTAGTAATAATAATACAATTTTGATAATAATATGTAGGAGAATAATAAATTTAGATGGACGGAGATTGGAAGAGAAGTGAGAAGAGAGTGAAGTTTATGGTGGATTGTAAGTGTATGAAAGTGAAGGAATGAAGGGGTATTTATAGTTGGAAATGGGAGGATAAAAACAAATAAGTATGATTAATTTAAAAGGATAAAATCAAAGGAATGTTAGGTAAAGGAAGATGATATTAGGATTAGGACAAATGGAATTATGGAGGGTAATTAGCCAAAGAAATAATTTCAAGTAAAAGTTTGGTGTATGAGTAAAGTATTTACCAAGGGTAAATTCGAGTATGGTAAAAATGAGTTTTACTGGATGATAACAATGACATTCACCATAATTTATTTATAACATGTTGTAAATTGTTTCTTCATTGACGTTGACTTAAGCACACCAGCTAAGAAGTCAAGAAATGAATATTTTCTTATTCACCTGATGTCATGATGTTAGGATCTTTGATGTTACTAATGATGACAGCACCTGATTATCTGTTGGGAAAAAAGAAAACTTGATTACTATTTGACTCGCTAGCTTGTGAGGGTTGGAAACATACTATTGATGCACATGCTTTGGTTCTATTCCAGTTTATTTCTGTAATCGAAGTAGTACTTCATGAACCATGGTGTCTAAAAGGAGATTGATTTAGTCAATACTCTGCAATATGTGGCAGCTGATTAATTTCTTGTTATGATAAGATCGCGTCACAGGGCGATGACTTTGAGGACCAAGCTTGTCCGCCTTGTTCTTGCCCTTCCTCTCTATTTTAGCAACTCGTCAAAGGGAGAAGCTGACCTTGTGTCTCGTTGGAGAGAAACCACCAATCTCTTAGAAACAGAAAAATAACGTGAACTTTTACTTGCCTTTTTATTCCATCCAAGAGTCCTTTAAATAGGGCTTAAGTACATAGGTAACCTAGAAAATAGGATTCCGAGTCCTAGTTGGAAACATTAATTAAGACCTCCTAATAAAGAATCCTTTTAGCAAGGAAAATTCGAAACAACAGTAGAAAATAAAGGAAGACTCTAGATTCTAGAAAATAGCAGAAAATATAGGAAAAGTTTATTGTTGTCGGTGTGAGTAATGCTGACCCTCAAAGGAGTCCATAACATCACCCCCCACCCTGGAGAATGAGCTTGTCCTCAAGCTCAAATGTAGGGTAGAACTGCCTAAAGTGAGCCAGATCCTCCCACGTGTCATCCACTGCAGACATGCCTTGCCATTGAACCAGCAACTCTGCGCGCCCACAATTGAGGCGGCCCCGTAACGCCATAGCTGGAATTAAAACGGCACGGCCATCTTCAGTAGGAGGTAAGGTAGGGGTAGAAGAAGGTGGGCTGTCAATATGTGCTTTGAGCAAAGAAACATGGAAGACATTATGCAATTTGGAAGCTGGCGGAAGTTGTAACTCATAAGCAACAGTACCAATGCGCCGAACAACAGGAAATGGCCCATAAAAGCGAGGACATAACTTAGTGCGAACTTCTGGACCAACACAGCGTTGACGATGGAGAGAGAGGCGTAGCCACACTAGCTGGCCAGGAGAGAACTCAAGCTCACGATGGTGACGATCATATTGAACCTTCATGCGAGACTGAGCCAGCTGCAATTTGTTGCGAATATCCTGGAGCATGGCATCGCAATCAACAAGCGCTTGGTCTACGGCTGCTACGTGCGAAGAACCAGCAATATAAGACAAAAGACGAGGTGGGTCGCGACCGTAGACAACACGGAATGGAGTGGTTTATAGTGCAGAATGGAAAGAAGTATTATAGCAGTATTCAGCCCCAAGATATCCAAGAAACCCACTTATGATGGTGGCCACAACTATACAACGGAGGTAAATCTCAACTGTACGATTGACCACCTCCGTTTGCCCATCAGTTTGGGGGTGGTAGGGGAGAACTGAAGCTTGGTGCCATGAACTCGACACAACTCCTTCCAAAATAAACTGGTGAAAACAGCATCGCGATCACAAGTAATTGTTTCGGGAAGACCATGAAGACGAACCAAATTATCAAGAAAAATCTAGGCAACTTTGGGAGCTGTATACGGATGAGCCAAAGGAATAAAATGTGCATGCAAAACAGTTTTACCCCAAGAGCGAGGAAGGCCTTCAACAAAATCCATTGAGACATCGGCCCAGACTTGAGAAGGAAGTTGGAGAGGTTGGAGAAGACCCGCAGGCCGAAGGTGATCAATTTTATTTTGCTGGCACACGGGGCAGGTAGCTACATACCCAGCAACCGATTTTCGTAAGCCTGCCCAATAAAAATCTGCCTTGATGCGATGCAATGTTTTCTGGACCCCTTCATGAGCACTATCATGGTACGCTGTCAATACAGTGGAGATTAAAGGGGAAGAGGGCAGCAAGAAAAGACGCTCTTTGTGAAACAATAAGCCATCTTGGAAAGTCCATTCCAGGCCCAGCTCGTATGCTAGTACTTTGTCACGTAACTGCTGTAAGTCAGCTGAACAAGCTAATTCTGTGCGCAAAGTATCAAGCCAAATAGCCCGTGGGTGACTAATCTGGTTAAGAGAAATATCGTCTTGGTGTCAACGAGAAAGAGCATCAGCTGCACGGTTTGAAGCGCTGGATCGGTATGCCACAACAAAATCAAACCCCATCAATTTACTCAACCAATGTTGTTGTGGTGGTGTGGTAAGACGTTGTTCTAACAAATACTTCAAGCTATAATGGTATGTCCGAACAGTGAAGGAACGGCCCCAAAGGTAAGGGCGCCAATGCTGAATCGCTTTGGCAAGGCCAATGAGTTCTCTTTCATATGCAGGGAGTTTATGATGGCGAGCTGCCAATTGCCGACTAAAGAAGGCAATAGGATGATGATCTTGATGGAGGACAACTCCAATACCGTCGCCGGATGCATCACACTCCACTGTGAAGGGCTTCGAAAAATCTAGTAACTGTAAGACCGGTGCAGAAGTCAATGCTTGTTTTAAGGTTGCAAAAGCTGCAAATGCTTCCGGAGTCCAAGTGAATGAGATTTTCTTGAGCAAATTGGTAAGAGGGGCTGACAAGAGGCCATAGTCTTTGATGAATTTTTGGTAATAGCCTGTGAGACCAAGAAATCCACGAAGTGAAGTTGCAGATTGTGGCTATGGCCAGTCCTGAGTGGCATGAACTTTCGAAGGATCAACGGTGACACTATTGGCAGAAACGATTTGTCCCAAATAGGCCACCGAAGTTGTACCAAAAGAACACTTAGATTGCTTAAGAAATATTCGGTGGGCACGCAGGATAGTGAATACTTGCCCTAAATGTTGAAGGTGCTCAGCTCAAGTACGGCTATAAATGAGTATATCATCAAAAAAGACAAGGACAAAGTGGCGCAGAAAGTCACGAAAAATCTCATTCATCAAGGCTTGAAAAGTGGAAGGTGCATTAGTGAGGCCAAATGGCATTACCAGAAATTCAAAGTGGCCGTGATGAGTGCGAAAGGCTGTCTTTTCAATGTCGTCCGGAAACATTCGCACCTGGTGATAGCCAGATTTAAGGCCCAATCTGGTGAAATACCGGGCACCATGGATCTCGTCCAGGAGCTCATCAACTACCGGAATTGGAAATTTATCTCTCACTGTCTTTGCATTAAGTTCCCTGTAATCAACAAAAAAACGCCAAGAGCCATCTGGTTTGGAGACCAACAAGACTGGAGAGGAAAACGGTGAATGGCTTGGCCGAATAAGGCCTTGAGCAAGCATTTGGTCACACTGCCGCCCAATCTCATCTTTCTGCAGGTGTGGGTATCTGTATGGACGAACAACAACTGGTCCAGCCCCAGGTTCCAAGTATATACGATGATCACTTTGGCACACGGGAGGAAGTCCAACTGGATCTCGAAACAAATCAACAAATTCTTGTGATAATGAGGCCATAGAAGAGTCAAGAGTAGTTGTAGAATTGAGCCCATAAGCTGGAAGTCGAGGCAGCATAGTGGAGCCTTGTAACAAGATTTTGTGTCCATTAGCCATGAATGTCATTGTAAGGGCAGCAAAGTCCCAAATAATTGGACCTAATTCTTTCAGCCAGTGGACACCCAAAACAAACATCAAATCCATCGATGGGAAGCACATAAAAATCAGTAACAAAGTGATGAGAATTGATAGAAAATGATACTCGAGTACAAAGGCCGGTACTGCAGACTTTAGCTCCATTGGCAACTGAAACCTGAATATTGGGGAGAGAAATAGGAGACAATTGTAACTTTTGCGCTGCAACTTGACTTATAAAATTATGGGTACTGCCAGAATCCACCAATCCTGATAGTAGCATATCTTGGATCAAAGTGGATACTTGCATAGTGCGGTTGCTATTTTGGCCAGTGATGGTATGCAATGATATTTCAGGTGCAATAATATCCTCAGCAAGTGGTTCTCCAGAGTCGTAAACTTCCAGCCAAACGAGAGTTTTGCACTTGTGAGTACTAGAATATGGTTCATCATAATTGTAGCAAAGACCTTTGGACCGTCTCTCAGTCATCTCGGCACGACTTAGGCGGCGTACAAACGGGGCAGGGGAGGTTTGGGTAGAGGCTCCAGATTGTGGTGTTTTAGTAACCGAGGTAGCAGCAGGGGTAAGAGGTGGGAGCCGAGAAGCTTGCCATGGTGGCTTCCTAGTCGCAATTGCTCGTTGGTTTCGCACTTTGCATTCACAGGCCCTAGCAAGACTCATTGCTGTGTCAAGATCAGGGGGTTCTGCCATCTCAACATCGTCTTTGATACTATCATCCAATCCCACAAAATCAGCATGTACCTCCTCAGGAAGCTTATGGGCAGCACGAGCTAATTTTTCTTGAAATTGACGTTGATATTGCTCAACAGTACCAGTTTGTCGCAAGGTAGACAACTCT
Source organism: Turnera subulata (assembly GCA_028386065.3). Taxonomy (NCBI): domain Eukaryota; kingdom Viridiplantae; phylum Streptophyta; class Magnoliopsida; order Malpighiales; family Passifloraceae; genus Turnera; species Turnera subulata. Next base: position 82,309 of record JAKUCV010002814.1, on the reverse strand, counting down.
CCAACAGGGTTGCTGCCCCGAGACGGCCCAAAACGAAGGCAGCAAGACGCCGAAATTCTTCCCAGGAAGGGATGCCTTTGAGATGTTTTTGTGTGTACCAGAGTTGGGCTTCATCCAGCATGTGATAACTAGCCAATCCGACCTTTTCGTGTGCTGGTGTCTGCTGTTGTGCAAAAAAATGCTCATAGCGATGCAACCAAGACAATGGGTCAGTAGTACCGTCATAAGTGGCAAACTCCAATTTAGAAAAACGAGGGACCATACCAGAGGGCCCTGAAGCCTGTGGAAAATCATGTTGGCGTGAATGCTGATTGAAGATAAGGGGGAAAGAGGGTTGCGGAGGCGGATTTTTGTTTGTGGTAGGAGGCAATGGTGGTGGTGGAAGGTCGGAGGAGGTGGAAAAAGTGGAAGTAGCAGCTGGTGATCGAGTCGACAGAGAGCCAATCAATTCCTGAAATTGAACCCGCTTCTGCTCCATCAAACGTTTTTCCAATTTGGAGTTTTCAGCAATTATAGTCGCGAGCTTGGAATCCAGCTGGTTAAAGGCAATAGTAAGTCTGGAATCTTGTTTGTTGATGCCATCCTCTATCTGCTGTAACCGAGACTCCAAATCTTCCTCTATGTCGACTGAATCCGCTACCAATTTGTTATGATAGGATCACGTCACATGGCGATGACCTTGAGGACCAAGCTTGTCCGCCTTGTTCTTGCCCTTCCTCCCTATTTTAGCAACTCGTCAAAGGAAGAAGCTGACCTTGTGGTCTCGTTGGAGAGAAACCACCAATCTCTTAGAAACAGAAAAATAACGTGAACTTTTACTTGTCTTTTTATTCCATCCAAGAGTCCTTTAAATAGGGCTTAAGTACATAGGTAACCTAGAGAAAATAGGATTCCGAGTCCTAGTTGGAAACATTAATTAAGACCTCCTAATAAAGAATCCTTTTAGCAAGGAATCTTCGAAACACTATGACAGACTTAAATTTAAAATAACAGTAGAAAATAAAGGAAGACTCTAGATTCTAGAAAATAGCAGAAAATATAGGAAAAGTTTAGTGTTGTCAGCGTGAGTAATGCTGACCCTCAAAGGAGTCCGTAACATTTCTTCTCTCAATTCTTTTGAGGTTGCTTCAATGACAATTGCTTTTTCTGGCTTGTGATTTATGTATACTTACACTTGAGTAAAAGCTACTATGTGATCAGAGGTGGTCAACGGGAGCTCTATAACCAATTTGCAATATGAAAAAATTTCGGTATCTTGACAATGAAATCATGATTGCCACTACATACATCTTTTATTTTGAAAAAAAAATTCATGAGCAGATGAATCTTTCCATCATCTAGAAGGTTGAACTTCTAGGTAACATCATCTTTCACCGTAAAACATCCAGAGATGTTTTTGCCAACATCAGTAGCAACCTCGAAAAATTCCAACCAAATATTTTGCACTGTGAGTCCAGTAGGGTGTGACATTTGTTTCCGATCATTAATAATTGGGCGGATGGCAAACCGTTAATCAGGACAGAAAGGGTAGAGAACTGAAGACAAGCATTAATCCAAGACAATCACCTCTGTCCAAACCCCATACGCTCCACAACTTGCAACAAATAGTCCAAGAAATAGAATCATATGCTTTTGGAAAGTCAATCTCCCATAGGCTTATGCTATAAGTAGGTTCAATGAGCTTCATTGAAAAGCTGAATTGTTTTGCCAGAGAAAAACTTCATTCTATGAACCTATGTACGTAGCTGCCTCAGTTCTTCTACCTGCATCATCTTTGTAATGGAAAGGGATGTGGTTGGTATTACAATTGCTCTTGCAAGGGATGATCTCAAATTGATATTTTACCTACTCTTCAACTCTGCATTAGCAGTATCTTTGCCTAGGTGAGCCTTGCAATATTTTTAATATGCTGCTATAGTTGATAGAGGATTTGTATCAAGTTGATAACCGAGAGATAGTGAAGAGTTGTTGCCATTAAAGCTATGTCATCTAAGATGGATTTGGTTTTTTTGGTTTCCAGTAATGTGGATCTACCGTGGAACAGACTATGCAAAACGAAAAACACAGTTGCTTCTCAAATTGATATCTACTTTTCATTAATATCAGATAGGCTCTCGCGACAGAATACTATGCCCCAAATGCTTAAAAGACAACTTGTTCAAGTGCAACAAGGTAGATGACATTAAACTTCACGCTAATTATAGTTAATCTCATCCTCATCTTCTTTCTGATTTGGAGCCAAGTAGAATCTGATGTAACCCATCTTAGCAACATTGTACTCAACCACAGCAGGCAGCTCTGAAGACAAACTGATTGTGACTGTGCCTGACAATGGGGTGGCCCTGGTGAAGGAGCTCATGTACTTCAACGCAAATGTCAACGACACTGGTTCGGTCATCTCAATTACTCTTGCATCTTCCGGCGGCATAAATTATAATCCTCACCGTAAGCAAAGTTTTTTAAGGAAATTTTTCCCAGGCAGTCTTCTACACTCAAATAACCATCACATTTCTTGCAAAATTCGTTAAAACTATACATTCTGTAATTATAAAATATTGCTAGAAGAAAATACGTACGTTGTCCACATTAGCTTTCTGCTTGAGGACCAATACACCTGCAGATCCTGTATCACCTGTTGTGGAGAACCTCACACCCTGCTCTCTAACCGTGATCACAACTACAAGCGCAGACCAAACCAGAAATCTTTAAGAGTTTCAGGAATTAAAGTGCATGCACGAGAGAAACAAAAATTATAAACTTTCCTACGATGAGCAAAACCTCTGCAGATAAGCATGCATTTAGAAAGTTACCGGTATCACCAATTGTGGCAAGATCTTTACAGATCTTTGCAAACTCAGCAGAAGGCATCCTGACAATAGCTTGATATTCTGAGTCTGGAACCATGATCGTGTTCGCTGTCAATGTTCATGAGTCTCATCTCAAATTTGGAGGTCTTGGCTTGAGCTTCATTATTCATCAGAAAAATGCAGAGCCATCAGTCAAAAACTAGTACCGGATAGAAACAAAAAAAAAAAGAAAACATATATTGGAGAAGTAGTAGTACTGGGACTTTCGAGGATGAAAGTGACGGTAGCGCAGCTGCCATCATCAGCTTGGATGGTGATGATGTCATCCTCACCGGCGGCGCAGTTGAGCATCTTGGCCATGTCGCCGAGGTTCATGCCCAAGGAGATGTTGCGGTCGCAGCGGAAGAGATGGAAGCCCTCGGGCGGGAGGAGGAGGGCCACCAATGCCATGCGGCTGGGGTCGACGGCCTGCAGCGACAACCCCGACGAGGAGCAGTCGAAGTTTGCGACATTCACCAGGTCCTTGGTTGCTTCCAGAACGTTCTTCAGAAAAGATTGGACTAACCTTAGCTCCAACATTGTGAGCCTTTTTTATGAGAGCTTACGGTAGGGTTTGTTGCCTTGTTTGTCAAACTAACGATCACACTCGAAAACTTGTTACTACTATTAAGTGAAAGTAGCCCAACAATAATAATATACGCTGAGGCACTCTCTTACACAATAAGTAACGGATTCTTACAATATTTTGGTTTTCCAACGAATGTATTCCTGTCGGAATTCTTTTGGAATTCTAAGTAGTTAACTTAAGCCCAATTTTTTTGACAATAAGGAGGCACACACACTCAATTAAAAACCCTGTGTACTTTAGACACTTGTATATGTGTGTCAAATTAAAAAGAAAGAGAACAGAAGGGGGTGATGGAACCGCTACCGTTTTCCTCTTACCAGCTCTCCTTTAATTCCAAGCTTAAGTGCGTGCCCGTTGTCAAGACATAAGCTAGTTTTCATAAAAACAAAGACTTCTATTAGCAGCAGGAAAGGTACAATTACAAAGACTTCTACTACTTACTCTATTACAAAGAGTCCTAACTAAACTACCCTTACTCTATTTCTACACTTATCTATATCACCTAATTAAGACTCCCTCTCAATCTGAGTGTGGCTATACAAACCAAACTCAAATTGTTCCGGAGCAACTGAAACCTTTGGACCCCCTCTCCCCCCAAAGAAATTGGTAAATTTTGGATTAGCATAAAAAAAGGATAAAAATTTTGGGGGGCCTGGCAGTTTTGGAGCCACAAGTCCCCGCATTTTACCATTTTTTTTCTTTCAAATCTATCAATTTTACCACCTTGATTACTCTATTTAAGGTCCGTCACTGGCATGTGATGACTCGAAACAATCATTATTAATAAATCGAAACACAATGGAATTCCTAGTTTCAGGATCTTTCATATACGTAATTTGGATCGTGCAGAAGTTAATTTCCGGTAGACGACCTCAACAACAACAGCAAGTTCCAATAAGCAGATTGGCACCAATTATATATGACATCCGATTCCTAGGTTTTCCTCTTGATAATCTTCTACTCATGCCCGTTTGTTGACACGCAATGGCTTTTCCATGAAGCTTAATCATGTTTAATGTCTTAGTTGCGTAGTCAGCGTCTTCTTCTTCACTTTGGAACTTAACAAATCCATAGTTCTGGTCCTTTTGGGGATGTGAACGCTAACCACAGGGCCGACTTGAACAAATAATTCACAAAAGTAATTCCTCAGTTACGTGCATGGGCGTCAAAATTTTATTTAAATTTTAGCATTATATATATATATATATATTGGTTTCATAATTTTAAAAATTTTAAAACTCATAATAATCTATGTAGATCATAAAAAATCATAATAATTTTTATAACAATAATATAAAAATTATTTATCTATAGCTTTTTTTATATAATTTGTAAATTAATCCTTACAATCAGTGTACAAATTTTTATAATGATAGAAATATATAATTGTATACAAAATTACAATTATTTTTCATGTTGACTAATTTTTTTACAATTTCATTACAATTAGAATTACAAATACTTCAATAATTTTGTTATTATTTAATAGATGATACGTGAATATTTATGTTAGCCCCCTTGGGAATAATTTATCGTACACAACCGCTATAGTTGTTTATTTATACGAGAGCTTACTTAATGGACAAGGCAATAATTCCTAAACCTGACTGACTGAAAAAACAACTTAACCGCCGTCCAGCTCGCAGCATATAAATATAGACGGAAAAAACAACTTAACCAGTAGGGATTTTCGTCTTCTCGACCTAACTCTTCTTCTTGTTTAGCATAAGAAAAAGCTCTCCTTCTTCTACAATGAGCCAAGCCGCACACCCACAGGATCAGCTGCAGCCTCATTACTTTTCTAAATGGAATCAAAGAGGAGTCACGTCTGCAATTGAGTACAATGAAGTTACGGATATTTACGTGGAAAATTTCCCTTCCGGATGGTTACCATCTCGCATCTATATGGTGATGTACAGATTCGGGATCATAATTGATGTGTTCATTCCAGGTAAACTTTCAAGTAAAGGTATGAAATTCGCTTTTGTAAGATTCAAAAAGCAATCAGATTTGAATCAGCTACTGCATAAGCTTAACAACATTAGCGTTAATGGCCACTTTCTTAGAGCAAATATAGCCAGAGGGATCAGTAGAGGTGTTGTAATTAATTCGAATAGTCAAAAGAAGAGCAATTCTGATTTTATCATCAAGGAAGAATACTTGCCCTCTCACTTGGTGGAACGTATACTGTCAGAATTGCCGTCGAAATCTCTAGTCAGGTTCGAAATCTCTAGTCAGGTTCATGTGTGTCTGCAAATCATGGAGTAGAATGATTCGGGACGATCCAGTTTTTAATGCCATGCACTTGCAGAGAGGCGTTGCCGGACAATCTGTCTGTAACACCTACTTCGTTTTTATGCTCACCCATGAACCTTGGATGTTTAATGGCATCCCGCAGTTCGGGGTCCACTTTTCAATGCTTCATGACGGAACACCATCAACTATGGAGAATCTTGAGGATTACATTCCAGTATTCGAAAGGAGAAGATTTGGACGCTGGGAGTTTAGAATAGGGGGTTCAATTGATGGGTTGTTATGTTTTACAATTGATAACTATGATGTCTACTTATGGAACCCCTCCGTGAGAAAGGTGAAATGCCTGACGGCCGTCCATCCATCTGAGACTTCTGACATTCTTCACACTGTTGGGTTTGGGTTCAGTAGAGAAAACAAGGATTATAGGGTTGTCATGCTTAGGTATGACTACTACATACACAAGGTGAAAGATGCTTATGTTTACTCTTTGAGCACCAATTCTTGGAAGAGGATTAAAGGTGATGTTCCTGACCCTAATTTTTCTGGTGACCCAGCAATTGTGAATGGAGCTCCACATTGGGTTACAGTGAATGAGCATAATGAAATACCAGTAGAAGTGGTTTCTTTTGATTTTGATAGCGAGGAATTTGGTTGCATACCCATCCTCATCCCGGGTTTTAAGGGTCGTAATGAAATCCCTGTTGCTTTGAACGGATTACTGGGCCTACTCCACCGAATTCCAGACAGTGATGAGTATAGCCTGTGGGTGTTGAAAGAGTATGGCATTGAAGGATCCTGGACCAAAGTTTTCACTCATCAGCATACGGCCCAGGCTAGGTACCCAGTGGGTTTTAATAATGGAGAAATTTTCTTTGCCGGCGGCTTTTCAAATGTTGAGAAACATATTGCGAAGAGTGGGAATGAGACATCAATTGAAAAGTTTCAATTCACAAATTTTGTAGAACAGATGTTCCCTTACACAGAGAGCTTACTTTTGCTTGATCAGGAATGAAACAAGCAGCAGACGTGAGCCTACCCAGAAAGCTAGAGATAGCGGACTTCTCAAGTGAGAGGAGAAGAACCTGGCAGCTGCAACCCAAGGAAGCAAATCAGCATGGAGTAAATTTTCTAGAAAATCTTATCAATTACATAGCTCTTTTATGTTTCTCCATTGGACCACCTATATGGTGTTGTTCATGGGAATGTTTTCCTGTTAATGCATCAAGTCCTGGAATACGAGTCCCTTCTATTTGTTTTCCTATGAAGTTGCATGCTTATTGCGGCTACTGAGGTTTTCTTGATGTCTAGCAAGGGCACATACAAACACTTCCAACAGCACACAAATTAAGTACTATCAAACAAAGCGTTCTCGAGTAACACTGGATGTATTTTTCTTTCACAGTTTTACAGGAAAAAATCATAGATAACAAAGATGAAGTTTCATAGTATATGCACCAGCAACTCAATAGTTACTTGGAATTTCATATGTCGCGATGATCAATTTTGAGGCCCACTGGATATAACAATAAGTCTAAAGCAATGATATGGTGTGAAAGGGAATGCAAGACAACCCCATTTACCAGATATACCATAAATTTTTGGATAGATGCACCTGAATGAAATCATGTATTACTTGGAAAACCTGAATCAATAATTGATCAGATTACCAATGGCTTCTACCACTATTTTTGCAACCACAAGAGGGGCAAGGTCTTGTGGTCTGGAGTCCCATCTTCAACATCCATGAGTACAATAATAATAATAATAATAATAATAATAATAATAATAATAATAATAATAATAATAATAATAGTAATAATTAAAACAAGTAACCCAAATTTCCTATTTATACCCTTCCAGTTGATGAGAGAGTTTCTGCATTGGCCTGAACAGCAGACACACAGAAAGAAAAATAAAAAACATGATCACAGTTTCCACTGACATTACATTGGAAAAAATTCTTCTGTTGCGCTCAAGCCAAAGATTCCAAAGAGTTGCAAATATAAGCATTGATAACCCAAGAAGACCTGCACGATTGATACGGAGATAGATATGCCCATTGCAGCAGAGAGGTTTGAAGGGATGCAGGCGCACACCAAAGGAGCCCCGACCAATTACAGATCTTACACCAAACACGCCAAGCAAAAGGGCACCATTAACACGCCAACCAAAGACCACGCCACCACTATTATGATGTTTGTTCTGTTCTGTTGGCTAAACATCCATGAATAATCAGTTGGCTTTTTCTCAAACAAACATCGATGTTTTCTTCAGAACATCAGATGTTTAATCACACTTGATATCAAACAAACTGGCCGAATGATTAGAACATCGATGTTTAAGCAAAAACATCGATGTTTGAACACACTGGAACTTCAAACAATCAGGCCGAACGACAAGAACATCGATGTTTAGCTCAAGAACATCAATGTTTTTCTGGGAAATTCCAGAAATTCTGCAGAAACTAAGGCTGGCTTTCTTGGTTACAGAGTAACAATGAAGTGAAACACCAACGTTTTCTAACTTGATTTCACTTGATTAAAACTGATTACAACACTCATTTATATAGGCAGAAAAACAGCCTATAACTCAACCACTCCACTCAACTTTGACAGCTCACACTTGCTTTTCCTAAGATGCTGATAATGGCACAACACTTAGTGGAAAAATTACAACTCAGGATAACATAATCAAAGTACAATAATCATAAAACACACTCAGTGGACCTTAGCTTAGTGCTGCAGAATTCCAGCAACTTGTTCATATTTCCAACACTCCCCCATGAACAAGTTGCTCTTCAACTTCAACTTCATCAGGTTTTGAATCTTCTTTTTCTTCTTTTTTATTGTCTGGTAATTGAAGTATCGAACACTCCCCCATAAGCAAGCTGCTCTTCAACTTCTACGTCAACTTCAACTTCAACATCAACAGGCCCTTCAATAGTTTGAACTTGTTTCCAAACCTGAAAGCTCTTCATTCTCTTTTTCTTTTTCTTTTTCCTCGTAGAAAACTTTTTTCTATGAGGTTTGACATTAGAAGCATCAAACATATCATAAAGCACCATTGATTCATCTACAATGAGTTTCTCAACCTTTTTCCACCCATTGATTTTCTGTTTTTTGCTATTTCCAATCATTTCTAGAATTTTGCAATCATCAAACTCATCCTCTACGCATTCAATCTCAACAACATTCTTTGTTTCAGGTGTTTTGAAATCTAAACTACGATTTTCACTTTTTACTTCAATTAATCTATTGTTGGAGTAATCTTTAAACTCCAAACAAAGATCTTCACAAACAACAAATTCAACATCATCACTTTTCACAGATTCAATAGCAATTTCAAGACTATAATCTGTGAAAATCTTATCAGCCACAACATCATCATCAAAGCATTCATCAATTTCAGATGCTTACTAATAAACTCATCACTTTCACCATTCAAATTCAAATCAGAGCCATTTGCTACCTCTGTGTTTGAATCTTCCACAGGATCGTCACAACGATCTTCCTCCTCCTCATTGTTCCCGGACTCATCTTCCTGAAACAAAATCACTTCATTTTTATAAATGATTTTCTGTCAGACAAGTCCAAATTGAACTCTTCTTGTAACTTCTGGTTCAACATCTTTAAGATCATTGTGTTGAGGTCAGAACTTTGAAGAAGCTCCCTCAACCTTGCAGCAATTACCCGAATAGACACCATCTTCTTGATCTCTTAACAAATGAAAAAAGCACAGGACCCGTAAAGAAAGAACCTGCTCCACTACAAATTGTTGGCTTTTTCTCAAACAAAAATCGATGTTTTCTTCAGAACATCGATGTATAATCACACTTGATATCAAACAAACCGGCCGAATGATTAGAACATCGATGTTTAAGCTGAAGCATCGATGTTTGAACACACTGGAACTTTAAACAATCCGGCCGAACGACAAGAACATCCATGTTTAGCTCAAGAACTTCGATGTTTTCTGGGAAATTCCAGAAATTCTGCAGAAACCAAGGCTGACTTTCTTGATTACTGTTCTATTGGTTTTCTCTCTAATCTCTCACAATCTTTTGTTTTTAAACACTCTGAACATTTCAGAGTAACAATGAAGTGAAACACCAACGTTTTCTAACTTGATTTCACTTGATTAAAACTGATTACAATACTCATTTATATAGGCAGAAATACAGCCTATAACCCAACCACTCCACTCAACTTTGACAGATCACACTTGCTTTTCTTAAGATGCTCATAATGGCACAACACTTAATGGAAACATTACAACTCAGGATAACATAATCAAAGTACAATAATCATAAAATACACTCACCACTCACAGACTTGAATTAATAACAAAGTGGACCCTAGCCTAGTGCTGCAGAATTCCAGCAACTTGTTCATAGTTCCAACATAATCCACCATTCCCAGCCATATCTTCTCACCTGGTAGGATCAAAGTAAGACTAAGCTCTCTGTGTAAGGTACTACTTCCTTTATAGAATTCGCCGCTAATGGCAACGCTTGCATTTGCCATCCTCATTCATCTTATGCAGCTTCTCCCTAGAACCACCAATAGTAAAGAAAAGTTCTCCAATATTTCCGAAACCCGCAGCAAACAGAAGTGGTCCATCTGGAAAAGCGTGAAAAAGTTCTCCATTGTTTCTGAAACCCGCAGCACACAGAAGTGGTCCATTTGGAAAAGCGTGAAATGCGTGCAGTTTCACCCAGGAATTTTCATCGCCGTACTCGTTCAATGCCCACAAGTTATATTCCGAAAGCCAACATATATGGAGGGCAGCCAAACATGTTTTCAAGATGCCATCATAGGTAGAATAACCATCAAACGGACAACTTATCCGACCAAATTTCTCGTTATCAAAATCGAACGACACAATGATGGGTTCCTCTTTACCAACAGTCCTCCTTACAAGCCAATACGGAGTGCGGAGCTCCGTTCAGGATTGTGCACTTAGCCATGAATATATATTTGGCCAGAACTATTGCTTCATCAATCCTCTTCCACGAGTCAGTAAACATAAACCTCTTTTATGTCAGTTGTTCTACCATTGCCATCAACATCATCAACAAGCCTCACAACCCTATAATCTTTGATTCTTTTGCTGAAACCAAGCCCTACATGGGAATAAATTTTTTCCACATACTCATCATAAACGAACCTCAATCTCTTAACTAAGGGGTTCCAGAGGTAGACATTTTTGCGATTCATTGTAAGGCATACCAATCCTATATACGAATGAATTTCGAAAGATGGTGGTTCATCAGAAGGATCCCGTGGCTTCGGATACTCCAGCACCGGATACTCCACCAGTGACGATGTTACATCGTGGTGCAACAACCAAAATTGCTGGACGAAACGCGGTGAAGACATCCCACTATGGGATGTCGTATTGACAAGGTATGATTGAGTGGCCGAGGCGGCGGCGGCGTCTCTCCGTGGATCGAAGGCGGCCGCGAAAGTGTGAACACTCAAATTTGACCCACGAATTTTCTACAAAGTTTAGGTTTTAAACATGTTTGAATTTAGGGTTAATGAGATGATTTGATCCTAGGAGTAAGGCACGTTAAGAATTTATCTTAGTGAAAACAATGCATTTTAGTAATTTGAACCTTTGCATATTTGACTACTAGGATTAATGAGATGATTTAATCTTAGGACAAAATATATAATAAGGTTTATTTTCACTAAAATGTGTTTGGGCCTTTTATCTATCTTTAATCCAATTTTAATGAGATGATTTATCTTTGGATTTGGGATGGGTTTGAGAGCTCAAGTTAATGGATTCTCCAGTGTTTAGTTAGCCCATAAACACTTTACTTACAGACAAATTTTGGTTCTGATTTTTGTGGAAAATCAGAATCAAATCATCCTTAATATGGTAAATATGTTTTTGGTATGATTTGGGGACTTAATGTTTAATCAATCAATTACGATATGATTGGGGAGAGTGCTAATCAACAAAAGAGCTGATTCTGGGTAGATTAGGGGTTAATTACGCGGTAGAATCAAATCAGGGGGGAATTAAGGGAAACCGGGAGCAAAGAAAGGAAAGAACGGGGAAAATATGAAGTGCCGGGTGGATATAGCGGGATGACCGCCGGCCTTGTCGGTCTTGTCACCCATGACCGCCGGCCGTGGCGGACATCCAGCATATAACCCCTGGCCCTGGCGGTCCTGGCGCCCAGATTGCCCGATTTTCGCCCCGATTTGATTCTACGTGGTTTTGGACTAAATTTTCGGGCATATTCTTCACCATTAAGTAGGTCCATGCCTTTAGACTTCCCTGAGCACTATAAATAGGACCCCTCACACACATTTCAAGAGATCAATCACTCATTACACACACACACCCATAAGCTTTGTTTGCTTGGAGAAACTCTACTTCTCTAAGCCTAGAAACTTTCCTAAAGGCAGAAAATCTGGAGTAATTTCGTAGGAAAACATCAAGGAAGCAACCAAAAAGAAGGGATCAAGAGGAGATTAAGAGGAGGAGGCAATCAAAAGCATTCTAGGAGTAAAGAAGGTGGGCAATCTGAGTAGAAGGACCTGATGCGAGCAGTCTCAGAAAAGAATCCATATCTCAAGATCTAGAGGTTGGATTGCCGGGATCTTGGACTCCTTATAAAGCTAAGAGGGAGTGCTACAACTTTTCTGTTGAGACCAGAAGTTGAATCGACCATTTTCATCTTCGAAAATCAAGAAGAAGACGACTCATGGATTCTGTCCAACAACCGTGCTAAGTGTTCTAATTTTTTTTTTGCACACTTTATTGATTGCTTCTTGTTGATTATTTGATGATGCTTGTGATGATTATGTGATTTCTGTGATTCCATGTCAAGAACTACGTGGGCTTTGAACCCGGTCGTCGGGGTACGTAGTGTTAGTAACCGGGCATGCAAACTTGACAATCAAAACGCAGCGGAAAGACCCGGTACTCATGGAGGATCCAAGTGAAGCTAACTAAACCGAATAACAATTTTTCGTACCTTGTTTGGTTGAGGTCTTCACCCAACTGTAGTGTAGAATCAGCAAGAACCCGACAAGAAATCTGGCTCCTCTACGGTATCCACACAAACCGTTGATGACTGGTAGCAACCGTCTCACGATCACTAACCCGAGCACTCCCAAACCGCAGTGCTAGGTGCAGAATTTTCGAGAGCTAGAAACTAGTGTTTATATGTGCTTCTTTCTTTCTTAAAGAATGAAGTGTGTAATCTAAATTGTGTGTGAATGTTGTGTGTGTTGATAAGCTGATTATCAAGCCCTATTTATACACACAATTAATGCATTAATGAGACAATGGCCAACATCATCATGCATTAACCATCATGATTATACTTTAAGCCTAATCATGTCTCCACTATGTCTTAATGCTCCACTAAGCATTAATGGATGCTCCACTAAGCATTAATGGGATTACACATCATATGGCATTAATTTTGGTTCAATAATTCTGATAATTAGTGAACCAAATCAGCAAAAAACGACCCGGTCCAACCATGGTCCAACCAAGGTTCAACCATGGTCCACCCACCTGGTTGAACCACAGTCCAACCATGGTTCAACCACCAGCTCGAATCAACAGTTCTAAGTATGTGACCCTATAGGCATAACAAGATCAATACTGATTCATTATGCCTCGGAAACATGTCATCGTCCTTTCGTCCCATTATCAAGATTAAACACGAGACATGGAAAACGTCAATCTCGTATATGTTTAATCTTAGTTTCTTGATCCCCGAGTTAACTGTGTAAAACCGGATACTCATGATATCACCATATCACATAATCCGAGCATGGCCAAGCATTTAGCAGTTCAACTCTATCAAGAGGCCCATCTGATAATATACCCGTTATATGGGTTGGACGAATCCCATCTTGATCGATCAAAACCCACTACACATTACGTCATATACCCAATGATTACCCTTACGTCTACTCAGTTACGAGTGACTAGGAATAATATCAAAGTATACGACTCATATGTTGGGAACCTTGATGATCTCAAGTCTAAGGACAATACATATAAGAATCACTAATGACAATCATATAACGTTCCATGTAGGGTTCTTATATGGGTCGGTCCAGTCCACAAGTTCTCTAACTTGTACCCGTATGTAGAATTCATATCTCATATAATTCTCAACATACGCTAGTCTTAATTTATTATTACAACTTATCCATAATAATAATCGACTAGGGACATTTAAGAATATATCAAATATATTCTAGGGTTATAAATATGTGCAAGCGTTTATCTCATAAACATATTTATTGGAACAACCTTAATGTATATACATGACTACATACAATCATCCATTGATTGGCTTTTTGGGCACATTACTAACAATCTCTCACTTGCACTAAAGCCAATCATCCATATATCTAATACCAATGGATGTAGCATGACCATCATGCTTCCGCTGTGTGAGAGGCTCAGTCAAAGGATCTGCTACATAGTTCTCAGAAGGAACTTTGTACAGCCCCAGTTGTAGAGTCGACAACTGTTTCTTGCTTGGAAATCTTCCAGCAAACAGCACCAACTCCAAGATAAAACACATAACCTGACTGCGATCTAAAGTCATCCCTGTCAGTTTGGAAGCTAGCATCTGTGTAACCCTTTACAACAAGCTCATCAATGCTTCCATACACAAGGAATGCATCCTTAGTCCTTCTCAAGTACTTAAGGATGTTCTTAACCGCTGTCCAGTGACTTTCACTCAGGTCAGATTGATATCTGCTTGTGACACTCAAAGCATATGCAACATCCGGTCGGGTACATAGCGGCATACATGATAGATCCTATTGCTGATGCACAAGGAATCTTACTCATCCGCTCTCTCTCCTTAGATGTTCTAAAAGATTGATTCTTTGAGAGAGATACGCCATGTGACATGGGCAAGAAACCTTTCTTGGAATCTTGCATGCTAAACCTCTTTAGCATCTTGTCAATATATGTACTTTGACTTAGCCCAAGAAGCCTTTTGGATCTATCTCTATAGATCTTTATACCTAGCACATTGGCAGCTTCTCCTAAGTCCTTCATTGAGAAATTCTTTCCTAACCAAGCCTTTACAGATTGTAGTGTTGGAATATCATTCCCAATGAGAAGAATGTCGTCAACATATAATAACAAGAAAACGATTGTGCTCCCACTAACCTTCTTGTAAACACATGGCTCTTCTTCATTTTTAATGAAACCAAACTGTTTGATTACTTCATCAAAACGAAGATTCCAACTCCTAGAAGCTTTCTTTAATCCATAAATGGATCTTTGTGTTAGTGTAATATGCCCAAAAGCCAATCATGGATGATTATTTGTAGTCATATATAGGCATTAAGGTTATTCCAATAAGTATCGTTTATGAGATAAACGCTTGCACATACTTATAACCCTAGAATATTTCATATTCTTAAATTGTCCCTAGTCGATTATTATTATGGATGGGTTGAAATAATAAATTAAGACTAGCGTATGTTGAGAATTGCATATGTGATATGAATTCTACATACGGGTGCAAGTTAGAGAACTTGTGGACTGGACAAACCCACATAAGAACGCTACATGGAATGTTATATGTTTGTCGATAACGGTTCTTATATGTATTGTCCTTAGACCTGTGATCATCAAGGTTCCCAACATATGAGTCGTATACTTTGATATTACTCTTGGCTATTTCGTAATTGAGTAGACTTAGTGTAATCATTGGGTATATTATAAATGTGTAGTGGGTTTTGTATGATCTAGAGGGGATTCGTCCAACCCATATAACAGGTATATTATCGGATGGTTTCTTGATAGAGTTGAACCGTAAATGCATGGCCATGCTCGGATTATGATATGTGATATCACTCGTATCCTTTTACACGGTTAACTCGAGGATCAGGAAACCGAGATTAAACATGTGCGAGATTGACATTTTCCATGTCTCGTGTTTAATCTTGATAATGGGACGAAGGGACGATGACATGTTACGAGGCATAGAGAATCAGTACTGATCTTGTCGTTCGGGTAGCAATGATGTGTTGCTAGACGCCGCTCTTTGCTTATAATTGTAAATGAGATTTTACAATTATTGTCGGACGTTACAAGTGCCTACAGGGTCACACACAAAGAGCCGTTGATTCGAGTAGGTGGTTGAACCGTGGTTGGACCATGGTTGAACCGGGCGTGGTTGGACCGTGGTTGGACCGCGGTTGGACCAGGGTCGCTTTGGGCTGATTTAGGTCAATAAAAGTCTGAATTATTGAACCCAAAATCAGTGCATGTGATGTTGGATCCAATTAGTGGAGACAAGATTATATGGAGACATAATTATGAAAGATAATGGGCCATTGTGTTGGCCATTATCCCATTGTCTCTTAGCACTAATTGGGTGGAGTAATCAGATCACTCAAGCCATCATCTTCATCACTTGAGTCTGATTTTTGCAGAGCATTCACCCTTGAGACAGTCTTGAGAGTGTTCTCCATTTTCAGACCATACACCTTCTTTGAGAAAGAAGAGAAACACCACAAACACAGCTCCCGGAAACCTGCTGCTAGCACATCAGTTCGGGAGAGCTCGGGTTGGAGATCGTGTGACGATTCCCGACCAGCAATCACGGTTCGTGTAGATACCATAGAGGGGCGATACCTTTTGTCTGGCTCTAGCTGATTCGGTTCTACAGTTGGGTGAAAGACCTCAACCGAACAAGGTATGTAAAAATTGTTATTCAGTTTAGCTACCTTCACATGGATCCTCCATGTGTATCCGGTATTTCTGCTGCGCATACATGTTGTATTTTGAGCTTTTGATTGTCAATTGCATGAACCGGATACTTACAGTGGTAGCGGAGCCACCTTGTGAAGTTATAAACCGAATTCATATGCATATGTGTGATATGCCATGTTAATTTGTTTGTTCATTTAGTATATGTGATATGCTGAACATGATAGTATATATGATATGCTAGGCTCATTTAGTATATGTGATATGCTGAGTTCGTTTTGGTGTATGTGATATGCTGAATCCGTTTGTATATAAGTGTTATATTACGAACATGCTAGTATATAAGATATGCTGAATTCATTTTGTATAAGTGATGTGCTAAATGAATTGTGTACATGTTGATGTGTTTTTGTCAAAAGAGTTTTGACAACAAGAACTTGATTGGTATAAGATATCAATCAAGGTGTTCTTGGCAGGAAGTCGAAGAGTTCGACTAGGAAAAACCGAGTGTCGGTTTGTGTATAGAACGATTGTCGTTCTAGTACAGCCAGGCCACAACATCGATGTTGGTGAGACAAACATCGATGTTGGCATGATGTTTAGCCTTGGCCGAACCTTCATAACATCGATGTTGTATGACCAACATCGATGTTCTGATGAAGGTTGGTCTTGGCTGAACGTTCATAACATCGATGTTGTGTGACCAACATCGATGTTCTCATGCAAAACTCTCAAAACATCGATGTTTAAGAGTTAAACATCGATGTTATTTGAGCTCGGCCAAAATTGATTTAAAGTTCCAGAACTCTCATAACATCGATGTTGTAGAGTCCAACATCGATGTTCTTGAGTTCCAGAAGTGCAAACATCGATGTTTGATGGTCAACATCGATGTTTTGAGGGTTCGGCAACCTCCAACATCGATGTTTTGCAGATTCGCAAACTCCAAACATCGATGTTGAAGGGTTCAACATCGATGTTGTGGAACCTAGTAACTTCAACTGCGAATTCGGGGCAACAGGAGGCCGAATTGGTGTTTGGCCTGAACAGAAAAGTTATAGCCCTACTTCTTAGCTTTCCAGGGACACCAAGTTTGCACCAAACCGAGCACTAAAGCTCTAGATATGGCTGAAATACTGAGTACTGCCAAAATCTTGAACTTCCAGAATCTCAACAACATCGATGTTTGAAAGTTCAACATCGATGTTATTGAGCTACTGCCAAATAGTTTGGAGTTCAAGAATCTCAACAACATCGATGTTTGAAAGTTCAACATCGATGTTATTGAGCTACTGCCAGGTTGTTGGGGAGAATCTGATTCTCACAACATCGATGTTTCAAAGATAAACATCGATGTTCACTTGTAATTTTGGTTTCCAAATTTACAAACATCAATGCATGATTTATCAAGAACAAACATGCGATGTGTAGGAATTATATGTTGATGAAAATATTAAGTTCTTAGTTGCCTTCCATGGTAAGCACTCATCATTGCTTAGATCAACAAATGGTAGGTTTTGCCAAAGCAAGGTGCCATTGTTTATCCTAGTGAGGTGCGACGCGATAATTGTAATATCGGAACTGCTTAATATGGTGATGAACTTAACTAGGTCATCTTAATAGGATTAAGGACCTAGAGGCAAGTAGTTGAGCAAAATCTATAAGATAGACTAGAACAAAGTGTTGTTCACTCAACTATCCAAGAGTTACATGAGATGTAATTGACAAGAGTTGTCTACCTAAATAGCTATTGATATATGCGATCAGCCAAAGCTGACATATGTTGTAGTGAAATATGGATCTTGGCCTACTTATATAATTGTCTTGATTTATGTAATAGGAGCACATTTAATAGAATTCCTTGTTAAATGTATTTGTATGCATGACTCTTATTTGTGTGAGTTGATCATTGTTGTAGAGTATCCATGGCACTAAACACTAGCACATTGTCACTGCGATCGGTCCTTGAGAAGGAAAAGTTAAATGGGAATAACTTCCTAAAATGGTATCGTAATTTAAGGATAGTCCTCAAACAAGAAAAGAGACTGTATGTCCTCGAAGGGCTTGTTCCAAAGGAACCGTCGCCTAGTGCTTCTAGGGCAGGAAGGGATGCTTAGTAGAAGCATCTTGATGATGCATTGGATGCATCATGCCTTATGCTTATAACCATGGACTCTGAGCTTCAGAAGCAACATGAGTAATTGGGGGCGCTCGATGTGATCAAACACCTGAGAGGTATGAGACCTCTAAAGCATTATTCCATTGCAAGATAGCTGGCCATTGGAAACTAAACTGCCCTGTTTACCTTGAAGAGGTAAAGAAGCAGAAGGGAAGTAAGACTTCCGCTTCAGGTATTTTCGTTATAGAACCTAATATCTCTATCTCAGCATCGTGGGTATAAGATACCGGATGTGGTTCTCACATTTGTGTAAATGTGAAGGAATTGAGAAAGAGTGGGAGATTGGCAAAGGGTGAGATAGACCTGCGTGTGGGAAATGGAGCAAGAGTTGTTGCATTAGCCGTAGGGACTTACTATCTTACCTTACCGAGTGGTTTGGTTTAGAACTAGACGATTGTTATTATGTACCAACCATAAGTAGAAATTTGATTTCTGTTTCTTGTCTTGACAAGAAAGGCTTTTCATTTGTAATAAAGGACAATTGTTGTCCCATTTATTTCAATGATGTTTATTATGGTGGTGCGTATTTAAGCAATGGTTTGTATGTTCTTAACCTAGAAACCGCAATCTATAACGTTAATACGAAGAAGGTTAGAACGAATGATTCCAATGAAACGTACCTTTGGCATTGTCGTTTAGGCCATATAAACGAGACTCGTATATCTAAACTCCATAAAGATGGACTTTTAGACTCATTTGATTGTGAATCATTTGAGACGTGTGAGTCGTGTTTGTTAGGCAAAATGACGAAGGCTCCTTTTACCGGTAAGGGTGAGAGAGCATCGGACTTATTAGGTCTTATACATAGTGATGTATGCGGACCTATGTCCACACAGGCTAGAGGTGGTTTTTCATACTTCATTACATTTACTGACGATTTCAGTAGATATGGCTATGTGTATCTAATGAGACACAAGTCAGAATCCTTTGAAAAGTTCAAAGAATTCAAGAATGAAGTACAGAATCAACTCGGTAAAAGTATTAAGATGCTTCGATCAGATCGAGGAGGTGAATACTTAGACCGAGAATTCCTTGATCATCTAAAGGAGTGTGGTATAGTATCACAGCTCACTCCGCCGGGTACGCCTCAATGGAATGGTGTATCCGAAAGGAGGAATAGAACCTTGTTGGACATGGTTCGTTCGATGATGAGTCAAGCTGACCTTCCTCCTTCGTTTTGGGGACATGCATTATTGAGTGCAGCTTTTACACTAAACCGTGTTCCATCTAAATCCGTCGAAAAGACACCATATGAGATATGGACTGGGAAGCGTCCCAATTTGTCTTTTATGAGAATTTGGGGTTGTGAGGCTTACGTAAGACGTGAAGCTTCGGATAAACTCGGCCCTAAATCCGACAAGTGCCTCTTTGTAGGATACCCTAAGGAAACGAAAGGGTATTATTTCTATAATCCTTTAGAGCACAAAGTGTTTGTGGCTCGGACTGCTATTTTTCTAGAAAGGGAATTTATTTCTAGAAGAATCAGTGGGAGGAAAGTAGAACTCGAAGAAGTTCGAGAGATAGAGGCTGAGATGGAACAAGGGCAGGAACCACAAGAAGTTGTGGATGAGATTCCTGTGCCTGTAACACATGGACCGCGTAGGTCGGATAGGACTCGGTATGAGCCTGAGAGATATGGATTTCTCATGACTCATGCTGGAGACGTGATGCTCATAGATGAGGATGAGCCCACTTCCTATCAGCAGGCCATTACGGGTCCGGACTCTGAGAAGTGGCTAGAGGCCATGAATTCGGAAATGGAATCCATGTACGAAAACAAGGTATGGACCTTGGTTGATCCACCCGAAGGGGTAAAACCCATTGGGTGCAAATGGGTCTTTAAGAGAAAGACCGACATGGATGGTAATGTGATTACCTATAAAGGGCGATTGGTTGCGAAAGGTTTCAAGCAAGTTCATGGTATTGACTATGATGAAACTTTCTCACCGGTTGCCATGGTTAAATCCATCCGGATTCTATTGGCTATAGCGGCATACTATGATTATGAGATATGGCAAATGGATGTCAAAACCGCCTTCCTTAACGGGAATCTTTTAGAGGATGTGTACATGACACAGCCTGAAGGTTTTGTCAATCCAGAGAATGCCAATATGGTATGCAAGTTGCAGAGATCCATTTATGGATTGAAGCAAGCTTCTAGGAGTTGGAATCTTCGTTTTAATGATGTAATCAAAGAGTTTGGTTTCATCAAGAACGAAGATGAACCATGTGTTTACAAGAAGGTTAGTGGGAGCACCATTGTTTTCTTGTTGTTGTATGTTGACGACATCCAACTCATTGGGAATAATATTCCGACACTACAGTCTGTAAAGACTTAGTTAGGAAAGAATCTCTCGATGAAGGACTTAGGAGAAGCTGCCTAAGTGTTAGGTATAAGGATCTATAGAGATAGATCGAAAAAGGCTTCTCGGGCTAAGTCAGAGTACGTATATTGACAAGGTGCTAAAGGGGTTTAGCGTGCAAGATTCCAAGAAAGGATTCTTTCCCTTGTCACATGGCATGTCTCTCTCAAAGTATCAATGTCCTAGTACATTTAAGGAGAGAGAGCGGATGAGTAAGATTCCTTTTGCTTCGGCAATAGGATCTATCATATATGCCATGTTATGTACTAGACCGGATGTCACTTATGCTTTGAGTGTCACAAGCAGATACCAAGTTGATCCCGGTGAGTGTCACTGGACGGCGGTAAAGAACATCCTTAAGTACTTGAGAAGCACTAAGGATGCATTCCTGGTTTACGGAAGTGTTGATGAGCTTGTGTAAAGGGTTACACAGATGCTAGCTTCCAAACCGATAGGGGTGATTTTAGATCGCAGTTAGGTTAGGTGTTTTGTCTAGGAGGTGGTAATGTGTGCTGGAAGAGTTCCAAGCAAGGTACTGTATGCTGGAAGAGTTCCAAGCAAGAGACAGTAGCCGACTCTACAACTGAGGCTGTGTATAGTTCCTTTTGGGAACAAAGTAGGAGATTTATTGTCTAATCTTCTCACGCAGCAGAAGCATGATGGTCATGCTAGATCCACATATATGAGATATTTGGATGATTGGCTTTAGTGCAAGTGGGAGATTGTTAGTGTAATATGCCCAAAAGTCAATTATGGATGATTATTTATAGTCATGTATACGCATTAAGGTTATTACAATAAGTATCGTTTATGAGATAAACGCTTGCACATACTTATAACCCTAGAATATTTCATATTCTTAAATTGTCCCTAGTCGATTATTATTATGGATGGGTTGTAATAATAAATTAAGACTAGCGTATGTTGAGAATTGCATATGTGATATGAATTCTACATACAGGTACATGTTAGAGAACTTGTGGACTGGACAGACCCACATAAGAACGCTACATGGAACGTTATATGTTTGTCGATAGCGGTTCTTATGTGTATTGTCCTTAGACCTTTGAACATCAAGGTTCCCAACATATGAGTCGTATACTTTGATATTACTCTTGGCTATTTCGTAATTGAGTAGACTTAGTGTAATCATTGGGTATATGATAAATGTGTAGTGGGTTTTGTATGATCTAGAGGGGATTCGTCCAACCCATATAACGAGTATATTATCGGATGGTTTCTTGATAGAGTTGAACCGTAAATGCATGGCCATGCTCGGATTATGATATGTGATATCACTCGTATCCGTTTTACACGGTTAACTCGAGGATCAAGAAACCGAGATTAAACATGTGCGAGATTGACATATTCCATGTCTCGTGTTTAATCTTGATAATGGGACGAAGGGACGATGACATGTTATGAGGCATAGAGAATCAGTACTGATCTTGTCGTTCGGGTAGCAATGATGTGTTGCTAGACGCCGCTCTTTGCTTATAATTGTAAATGAGATTTTACAATTATTGTCGGACGTTACAAGTGCCTACAGGGTCACACACAAAGAGCCGTTGATTCAAGCAGGTGGTTGAACCGTGGTTGGACCATGGTTGAACCACGTGTGGTTGGACTGCGGTTGGACCATGGTCGTTTTGGGCTGGTTTAGGTCAATAAAAGTCTGACTTATTGAACCTAAAATCAGTGCATGTGATGTGGGATCGAATTAGTGGAGACAAGATTATGTGGAGACATAATTATGAAAGATAATGGGCCATTGTGTTGGCCATTATCCCATTGTCTCTTAGCACTAATTGAGTGGAGTAATCAGATCACTCAAGCAATCATCTTCATCACTTGAGTCTGATTTTTGCAGAGCATTCACCCTTGAGACAGTCTTGAGAGTGTTCTCCATTTTCAGACCATACACCTTCTTTGAGAAAGAAGAGAAACACCACAAACACAGCTCCTGGAAACCTGCTACTAGCACATCAGTTCGGGAGAGCTCGGGTTGGAGATCGTGTGACGATTCCCGGCCAGCAATCACGGTTCGTGTGGATACCGTAGAGGGGTGAGGCCTTTTGTCTGGCTCTAGCTGATTCGGTTCTACAGTTGGGTGAAAGACCTCAACCGAACAAGGTATGTAAAAATTATTATACAGGTTTAGCTACCTTCACATGGATCCTCCATGTGTATCCAGTATTTCAGCTGCGCATACATGTTGTATTTTGAGCTTTTGATTGTCAATTGCATGAACCGGATACTTACACTTTGCAACTTGCATACCTGGAGTGACAAAACCTTCAGGTTGTGTCATGTGCACATCCTCTAAAAGATTTCCATTAAGGAAAGCGGTTTTGACATCCATTTGCCATATCTCATAATGGTATGCTGCTATAGCCTATAGAATCTGGATAGATTTAACCATGACAACTGGTGAGAAAGTTTCATCATAGTCAATACCATGGACCTGCTTAAACCCTTTCGCAACCAATCGCCCTTTAAAGGTAATTACATTACCATCCATGTCGGTCTTTTTCTTAAAGACCCACTTGCACCAAATAGGTTTTACCCCTTCAGGTGGATCAACCAAGGTCCATACCTTGTTTTCATACATGGATTCCATCTCTAAATTCATGGCTTCTAGCCACTTCTTAGAGTCTGGACCCATAATAGCCTGCTGATAAGAAGTAGGCTCATCCTCTTCTATGAGCATCATGTCTCCAGTATGAGTTATAAAAAATCCATATCTCTCAGGCTCAAGCCGAATCCTATCAGACCTATGTAGTCCATGTGTTACAGGCACAGGTTTTTCACCCACAACATCTTATGGTTCCTGTCCTTGTTCCATCTCAGCCTCTATACCTCGAACTTCTTCGAGTTCTATTTTTCTCCCACTAATCTTTCTAGAAATAAATTCTCTTTCTAGAAAAATAGCAGTACGAGCAACAAACACTTTGTGCTCTGTGGGATTATAGAAATAATATCCTTTAGTTTCTTTAGGATATCCAACAAAAAGGCACTTGACGGATTTAGGGCCGAGTTTATCTGATGCTTCTCGTCTCACGAAAGCCTCACAACCCCAGATCCTCATAAAAGACAAATTGGGACGCTTCCCTGTCCATATCTCATATGGTGTCTTTTCAACCGATTTAGATGGAACACGGTTAAGTATAAAGGCAGCAATTAATAATGCATGTCCCCAAAATGAAGAAGGAAGGTCAGCTTGACTCATCATAGAACGAACCATTTCTAACAAAGTTCTATTCCTGCTTTCGGATACACCATTCCATTGAGGCGTACCCGATGGAGTGAGCTGTGATACTATACCACACTCCTTTAGATGATCAAGAAATTCTCGGCCTAAGTATTCACCTCCTCGATTTGATCGAAGCATTTTAAAGCTCTTGCCGAGTTGATTCTGTACTTCATTCTTGAATTCTTTGAACTTTTCAAAGGATTCTGACTTGTGTCTCATTAGATACATATAGCCATACCTACTGAAATCGTCAGTAAATGTTATGAAGTATTGAAATCCACCTTTAGCTTGTGTCGACATCGGTCCACATACATCACTATGTATAAGATCTAACAAGTCCGAAGCTCTTTCACCTTTACCGGTAAAAGGAGCCTTCGTCATCTTGCCTAACAAACATGACTCACATGTCTCAAATGATTCAAAATCAAATGAGTCTAAAAGTCCATCTTTATGGAGTTTAGATATACGAGTCTCGTTTATATGGCCCATTCGGCAATGCCAAAGATAGGTTTCATTAGAATCGTTCATTCTAACCTTCTTCGTATTAACGTTATAGATTGCGGTTTCTAGGTTAAGAACATACAAACCATTGCTTAAATACGCACCACCATAATAAACATCATTGAAATAAATAGAACAAAAATTGTCCTTTATTACAAATGAAAAATCTTTCTTGTCAAGACAAGACACAGAAATCAAATTCTTGCTTATGATCGGTACATAATAACAATCGTCTAGTTCTAAAACCAAACCACTCGGTAAGGTAAGATAGTAAGTTCCTACGGCTAATGCAGCAACTCTTGCTTCATTTCCGACGCGCAGGTCTATCTCTCCCTTTGCTAACCTTCTACTCTTTCTCAGTTCCTGCACATTTACACAAATGTGAGAAACACATCGGGTATCTAATACCTATGATGCAGTGATAGAGATATTAGCTTCTATAACAAAAATACCTGAAGTTGAAGTCTTACTTCCCTTCTGTTTCTTCACCTCTTCAGGGTAAATGGGCAATTACGTTTCCAATGGCCAGGTTTGTTGCAATGGAAACATTGTCCTTCTTTTGCAATACCACCTTTGGTTTTCAGCACATGGGAACAAGAAGATGCACATGCACCAAACTTTTTGGCATATTTCTTCTTCTTGTAAAACTTGGCTTTACCCTTTCCTTTGCCTTTTCCAACCATTAAAATGTTGTTGGATTTGTTTGCCTTCATTTGTTGCTCAACTGTTCCTAACAAGTTAAGCAACTCAGACAAGGATTTGTCAAGATGATTCATATTGAAATTCATGACAAATTGGTTGTAACTATCCGGCAACGATTGCAGGACTAGATCAACAACCAACTCCTTCTGCAAAGGAAAACCCAGACCCTCAAAGCTCTCAATATATCCAATCATCTTGAGCACATGAGGTCTCACCGGTGATGACTCAGCCATCTTGCATCGGAACAATGCCTTAGAGGTCTCATACCTCTCATGCCTAGCTTGCTCTTCAAAGAGCATTTTCAGGTGTTCGATCATATCGAACGCACCCAAGTTCTCATGTCGCTTCTGAAGCTCAGAGTCCATGTTAACAAGAATAAGGCATGCAACATCCAATGCATCATCAACATGCTTCTTGTAAGCATCTCTTTCCGCCCTAGGAGCATTAGGCGTCGGTTCATTTGGAACGGTCCCTTCAAGGACATACAACTTCATTTCTTGTTTGAGGACTATCCTCAAATTGCGATGCCACTTTAGGAAGTTATTCCCATTCAGCTTTTCCTTCTCAAGGACCGATCGCAGAGATTGTGTACTAGTGTTTTGTGCCATGATAACTCTACAACATTGATCAACTTACACAAATAAGATTCATGTATTCATAAAATCACTTAATAAGAAATTTTATTAACTGATGCTCCTACTACATAAATCAAGATAATTATGAGTAGGCCAAGATCCATATTTCACTACAAGATAAGTCAGCTTTGGCTGATCACTTATATCATAGTTACTTAGGTAGACAACTCTTGTCAATTACATCTCATGTAACTCTTGGGTAGTTGAGTGAACAACACTTGTTCTTGTCTATCTCATAGACTTAGCTCAACTCCTTGCCTCTAAGTCCTCAATCCTATTGAGATGACCTAGTTAAGTTCAACCCATAACAAGCAGTTTGGATATTACAATTATCCCATCACACCTTGCTAGGATAAATATTGGCACCTTGCTTTGGCAAAACCTACCAAGTATTGATCTAAGCAATGATGAGTGCTTATCATGGAAGGCAAAACAAGAGGAACTTAATATTTACATCAACATATTATTCCTATACATCATATGCATGTTCTTGATAAATCATATATTGATGTTTTGTAAAATTGGAAACCAAAAATACATAAGAACATCGATGTCGTGAGAATCTGATTCTCCCAACTACTTGGCAGTGTTCAAGAACATCGATGTTTAACTCTTGAACATCGATGTTTAACTT
>JAKUCV010002814.1:0-54558 GCA_028386065.3 Turnera subulata | reverse complement strand
ATCAAGAGGCCCATCTGATAATATACCCGTTATATGGGTTGGACGAATCCCATCTTGATCGATCAAAACCCACTACACATTACGTCATATACCCAATGATTACCCTTACGTCTACTCAGTTACGAGTGACTAGGAATAATATCAAAGTATACGACTCATATGTTGGGAACCTTGATGATCTCAGGTCTAAGGACAATACATATAAGAACCACTAATGACAATCATATAGCGTTCCATGTAGGGTTCTTATGTGGGTCGGTCCATTCCACAAGTTCTCTATCTTGTACCAGTATGTAGAATTCATATCTCATATAATTCTCAACATACGCTAGTCTTAATTTACTATTACAACCCATCCATAATAATAATCGACTAGGGACATTTAAGAATATATCAAATATATTCTAGGGTTATAAATATGTGCAAGCGTTTATCTCAAAAATATATTTATTGGAACAACCTTAATGTATATACATGACTACATACGATCATCCATTGATTGGCTTTTTAGGCACATTACTAACACGTAGATGGTCTCTAGTGGTGGAGACTCAAGCCCAAATGTTTTTATTTTCCCTTTTTGTTCCAAATATTCTTCTTCTCCCCTTCTCTTTATCTTCCACACATGCACACCTGCACCAAGCACACTTGCATTTTATAATTGCACATAGTCTCGACCCAAAACAGATGGGTGCCTAACACTTTCCCATCTATGACGAACCCTCGATCCCGTA
Source organism: Turnera subulata (assembly GCA_028386065.3). Lineage (NCBI taxonomy): Eukaryota > Viridiplantae > Streptophyta > Magnoliopsida > Malpighiales > Passifloraceae > Turnera > Turnera subulata. Next base: position 53,824 of record JAKUCV010002814.1, on the reverse strand, counting down.
ACTTTTGTTCGCCATGACCATGTAGCCTAAAGGAGTCCTATTAAGGTTTTTCCCAAGTTTTGTCCTTAATAAAACTTGGGTGGCAACTCCAATGTTATGGGATTGACCCCGAGGAAGAAGGTGAAAGGATTAGATGAATAGGCCCAAGTGATTTTGGGTCGGGTATTCACAGTTGGCGACTCCGCTGGGAAGTAGTGGGTTCAAGAGACTTTGTACAATTGTCGGATCTTGTGTGCCTTTTATGTGTCATCATAAGTGCCTTGTATACATGATGATTGATGTGAAGCCTCTACCATAAGAGGGCGAGAGAATCCAAATCCGCTACATGCTTTCCTTAAGCGATAGTGGTTTGAGTGAACCCATTTTTCAATGCTTAGCAATGATGGGGATTAATTGGCCTAGGACCTTACGCGATATCTGTTATCACATGTGAGTAGGTCAGCCTATTCCCTAGCAGCAATCTCTAGCCCCCAACCAGCTGCATACCCTGAGCATCTCATGCATATTGAATCAATAAGTGGTATGTGCATGCATTTTTTGTGTGGTTATTATTGTAGATTCTTGTATGTGTAAATAGAGTGTTTTAATTTGATAAATTAGAAAAATTAATAAAAAATACATAGGAAATTGTGTAGTAGAAAAAAGGGCTGCCCCTTGACTCCGCCCGCTAACCGGCTAGCGGGACCGCCATGCTAACTCTGCGTAGGATGCTATATTGTGTAGTGTGAATAGATGAGTTCGGTAAACAAACCCTAAGGGAGTGAGTATACATGCTTAAGCTGTTACTAGATTTTTGATGTTCTTTCCCAGTTGACACATATGTTCAGACGGTCTACCTTGTCTTAGGGAATTCACATTTGCATATATTGGGCATTGCATCATACGTTTTTCAAAGCATAAAACACAAATTCGAGCTAGGGTGTGTCACTTTTTCAATTTCTCATTTTCTGGGCTTGAGTCTCGAAAGAAAGAAAAAGGAGGAGATGTTTTGAAAGAACAATGAAACATGATTTGTGAGTGTATTCCATCACACTTTCCCACCGTTTTCAAATGTCTTGAGAAAAAACAAAGCTGGAGTCCAGGATTCCAGATGACCATGTACTCTATCATTAGAATTGAACCCTTAGGACACTAGGGGTGGGTAGTGCCTTAGTTAGAAGGAGATGGTGAAGATATTAGGGATGAGGGATATATCATAAGGCATTGAATCTTAGTAGACGGGGAGATGGGGAAGACATTGGAAGTCATGAAGGTATCCTGAGGTTGATGGTGAAAAGAAGGAAGAAACAGTGGCGAAGCATCAACTTAAGACACCAAGGTAACTTTGGGCCTCCTCATGAGAGGAGATGTAAGCCCCAATATTTATGGTAGAAAAAGTGGGATGAGGTGATCTAATTGGGCCTTCTTCAAAGACACAGATGTAGGCCCTAGTTATTATTTGTGAATCATGCCGATGATCCAAGTTGAGAAGTCAAGGTGAGGAATCAAACTGAAAGGCCAAATTGAGGGGCTCGGGTAAGAAGTTGAGGAAGAAGAACTATACGATGAGAAGCCAAGTTGCTGAGCCGAGCCGAGGGAATAAACTGGCAAGTCAGATTGATGAGCAAAGCTGGAGTATCGGGTAAAGACATTGTCAATGGGCCTTCTCGTGAGAGGAGATGTAAGCCCCAATATCTACCAGGAGAGGTGACATGAGATGACCTGATCGGACCTTGCCCCGACTTTTACCTGTGAACCGAGTTGACAAGTCGAGGTGGAAAGCTGAGAGAAGAGCCATATGATGAGGGATCAAACTGTCAAGCCAAGTTGAGCTATCAAATCGCAATGCTCAGTTGGGATGCTAAGAAACCGGGATGACAATAGGATATGATAATGAGAGGGATGATGGGAGCAATGACAAGGCAGTGCTAGAATGGGTAGGACGATGACCAAGAATAGGGAGAGGCCGTATAGTTGCTCTTTAGAGTCTAGAGGTTGAGTCAAGTCAATAAGGGGCCATGGTTAAATTCTATGTCTAGCAATCAACAAGGTCATCATTTGTACTTTAATTTTTCACAAAAGGAATAAGACTTTAATTTCCTTATCTTCTGTGTATATGAGGCGAGCTGTGCATGGCTTCATGACATTCCATTGGATCAATCTAGGGGACCATAAAAATGAACTACGAAGACCTGATTCTGTGGATGCAATCCTAAGCCCTTACCATAATCCACCTCCTAAAAACACTTTGCCGACACCGACCTTCAAGCACATACCTTATTTCACCTTTGAATACGTATCAAACCCATCTCCATGTCGACCCCATCACAACTGCCGAGAACACTTGTCTAGAAGAGTTGCTTCCCAAAGATGAATCTAGCTTCCGAAAGAATCTAATCCAAATGCACTTGTTCAAAAGGGTCACTCTCCTCAAAAAAAAAAAGGGAAAAAGGAAAGGAAAAGAAAAGAAAATAAAAGAGAAAAGAAGAAAAAAAAAAGAAAAAAAAACAACGAGGAAGTGACTCTTGGTGCCTGAATGTTGATTCATTTCCCTTGGAACCGGGAAGAAAGGAAGAAGTCATAATACAAGTGTTCACCCACTTTCTTCAGTCTTCCACAAAACACCCTCATCTCAAATCCGACACCATATCCACAGATACGTAGGTAACCCGACAACGGGGTCGGTCTATTATTGGTTCCCAGATTGATTTAATGGAAAGATTTGGGTCATTGCTAGATACACGTGCCTTCGATTTGTATTTCACTATCAATTGAGTCCGTCTCCCTCTAGAAACCCACTCTGAATTTGGTCATCAATTGTCATGCACCCCCGGCGATCTCCTGATAGCACTTTGGTTTCCCAGTAACCCCTCATTGAAATCGATGGTTTACCACTCCAATAGTCATCCAAGTATACCCAGCTCGAGTGGTCTTGATCTTGCCCAAAGAGAAAAAAAGAAGAAGAAAGAAAAGCCTGCTAGGTTGAAAACCCGAGAGGGCGGCCTAGGCAAAAGTTAAGGCCAAAATGAAAATGGGATAGTATCCAATGACAACAAAGAGAGATCCATGTGTTAGATCACTCATCAGAGATAGACCACTCAATTGACAATGTCATCATCAACGAAAGGGGTATAGAAGCATCTGGGCATATTGCCCCCATCAATTGTCAAAGGGGTATTCACTCGTCTGTCCACCTTACTCTAATTAGACAATTTGTCCATCCAAACCTTTCAACAAGGAATGCTTACCTCTAGAGTCTCAACTAGAATTTGAAATGAAAGGGTTCATAGTCATTGGGTGTCTTTTTCTTTGAAGCTTTGGGATTTTTGGTGGGATAGCTCGCTTTTTCTAAGTTGCTTAACTTTCACCTTAGCTCGAAGGGTTTTTTTTATACTTATGCATCATGCTAGGGGCGTTCACATTCGAGTGCATTACGTCTAAGGTAGAAAGTATATACATCCAAATATGCATGTAGAAGTAGATGGCACTTGCATCAAAGGGGAAAGGGGAGACAGAAAAGAGGAAAAGAAGAGGGAAGAGGAAGAGAGGAAGACATGAAGAGAGAAAAAAGGGAAAAATATGTCATAAGCACTTGCATCTAAAAGACAAGCATGTAGAAGTTAGAGGCATCCTCATGCATTGGAAAGATGACACATTTAGACATGATCATGCATCATTCACATGTAGGACATGAATTCCTGGATAAGGTAGACTTGATTGAGGGTAAGGGGTCAACAAAGGTGAACCATGAATCTATCACTTAATGTAGACTTACATTTGCTAAGGTTGTTAGTTGAAGGGGCATGGCGTGAACAAATCTTGTACATAATGAGAATTGTAGACAAGGGGCATGTCATGCCTTGTTTCTCTGACTCGTCAAGTCGACAACACGCAATAAAGGCACATCTACCTTGAGAATTAGACCTGCATCATGACATTAAGGACACGGCGGGCCCGTAATCCTATTTAATGAGGTTGCAAGGGGCATGCTACCCCATCGTCGGAGTTAACTTTTCGGGACACGCTACCCCCATGTGGCTTTGAGATTTGCTTGGGGCATGTTACCCTGTGAGGTTTAAATCAATTGTTGGGGCTTGCTACCCTACTTTGATCGATTGACTCCTAGGGGCATGGTGGGCCTATTTATTTGATTATGACTAGGAAGAGTAGATCATCCATTTGGCCAAGGTTTGGGACAATCAGGATGATTGTGGGCTAGGGGCACGCTAGACCACTACTAGATGATGCTGGGGGCATCATGCCCCATCTTGAGAAAATCAAACCAGGGACATGATGTGCCCGCATTTAGCAATGGGTATCTCACCTCGTTTCCGGCTCGTATGTCTCAAAGGGCACAACACACACCATTTCCTTCAAACCCAGCTAGATGACATAGGGGCATGGAATCCAGACAATTCAACCAAGAGAGAACCTGTGAGGCAAAACTTAGCCCAGAACCTAAGGGCATGAGGGAACCCAGTCTAGAAAGCCAAAGACCCAGTCATTGCACCCCAAAAGAGAACCAGTAAATCCATGAGGTGAGCAAACACAAACCAGTAAGACAATGAGAGAATAGGACATACCCAGAGAGGAGTGAACCCCCAAAGCGGGGACCCGGTTCCTGCAAGCCGTAAGATGAGAGGATCCAAACCGAGAGGAGTGAGTCAAACCAAACACGAGAAGGATAGCCAAATAAAAAACCGGGACCTAACTCCTACAAAATGAGAGATGAGAAAGGCCAAACCCTGGGAGAACCCAGAAATGAATCAGGAGAGAACCTAAAGCCGGGACGCGGCTCCCGCCAACCGTGAGATATAAGAGCCAGAAGTCGGGATGTGGCTCTCGCAAACCACAGGATGAGAAGATTCCCGAAAACTAAGCCACGAAGTGGAGATGTAGGGGAATGTAATGCCCGAGACATAGACAACACAGTCGTGAAGTGACAAATTAGACAATGGTAGGGACATGAGATGCCCTGAGACTAGATAGCCAAGCCGTGAGACGGCATTTTTGACAAAAAAATCAGACGGCGGAGCCATTCGGGATGAGATGATTCCCGAGACTTGGGATGAGATGATTCCCAAGTCAAAACCCAGATGACAAGGATGGGAGTATTCCTTGTTGATAGATGAGATGATTCTATAGTCTTGGGATGAGATGATTCCCAAGTCAAAACCCAGCTGACAAGGATGTGAGTATTCCTTGTTGATAGAAGAGATGATTCTATCGTCTTAGGATGAGATGATTCCCAAGTCAAAACCCAACTGACAAGGATGGGAGTATTCCTTGTTGATAGAAGAGATGATTCTATCGCGTCGGGATGAGATGATTCCTGAGACTTGGGATGAGATGATTCCCAAGTCGAAACCCAGCTGACAAGGATAGAAGTATTCCTTGTCGACAACCTGATAGATGAGATGATTCTATCACCTCGGGATGAGATGATTCCCGAGACTTGGGATGAGATGATTCCCAAGTCTAAACCCAGCTGACAAGGATGGGAGTATTCCTTGTCGACAACCCGATAGATGAGATGATTCTAACGCCTAAGGAAGAGATGATTCCCAAAATCCGAGGGCCCGTCCCTCAAAACTTCAGGATGAGATGATTTCTAAAGAGGAGTAGGGGATGCTCCCAAACTTTGCACACACCACACTGTTAGTGTAATATGCCCAAAAGCCAATGTATGGATGATTGTATAGAGTCTTGTATACACTTTGAGGTTATTCCAATAAATATTGTTTATGAAATAAGCGCTTGCACATATTTATAACCCTAGAATATTTCGATATTCTTAAATGTCCCTAGTCGATTATTATTATGGATGGGTTGTAATAGTACATTAAGACTAGTGTATGTTGAGAATTGCATATATGATATGAATTCTACATACGGGTACAAGTTAGAGAACTTGTGGACTGGACCGACCCACATAAGAACGCTACATGGAACGTTGTATGTTTGTCGATAGCGGTTCTTATATGTACTGTCCCTAGACCTGCGATCGTCAAGGTTCCCAACATATGAGTCGTATATTTTGATATTACTCTTGGCTATTTCGTAAATGAATAGACTTAGTGTAATCATTGGGTATGCGATAAGTGTGTAGTAGGTTTTGTATGATCCAGAGGGGATTCGTCCAACCCATATAACGGGTATATTATCGGATGGTTTCTTGATAGAGTTGAACTGTAAATGCACGGCCGCGCTCGGATTATGATATGGTGATATCATTGGTATCCGTTTTACACAGTTAACTCGAGGATCAAGAAACCGAGATTAAACATATACGAGATTGACATATTCCATATCTCGGTTTAATCTTGATAATTGGACGAAGGGACGATGACATGTTTTTCGAGGCACTTATGAATCAGTACTGATCTTGTCGTTCAGGTAGCAATGATGTGTTGCTAGACGCCGCTATTTGCTTATAATTGTAAAATGAGATTTTATGATTATTGCCGGACGTTACAAGTGCCTACAGGGTCACACACTTAGAGCCGTTGATTCGAGTAGGTGGTTGAACCGTGGTTGGACCATGGTTCGACCAGGTGTGGTTGGACCGTGGTTGGACCAGGGTCGCTTTGGGCTGGTTTGGTTCAATAAAAGTCAGAATTATTGAACCAAACCTGAGTGCATGTGATGTGGAATCCCATTAGTGGAGACATGATTATGTGGAGACATAATGATGAAAGATAATGGGCCAATGTGTTGGCCATTATTCCTATTGTCTCTTAGCACTAATTGGAGTAGAGTAATCAAATTACTCTAGTCTTCTTCTTCATCACTTGAGTTTGAAAAATTTAGAGCATTCACTCTAGAGAGAGCTTGAGAGAGTCTTGAGTTTAAGACCATATACCTTCTTTGAGAAAGAAGAGAGAAACACCACAAACACAGCTCCCGGAAACCTGCTGCTAGCACACCAGTTCGGGAGAGCTCGAGGTTGGAGATCGTGAGACGATTCCCGGCCAACAGTCACGGTTCGTGTGGATACCGTAGAGGAGCGAGATCGTTTTCTAGCTCTTGCTGATTCGCACCTTCAGTTGGGTTAAAAATCCTAACCGTTACAGGTACGTAAAATTCTTATAACTCGGTTTAGCTATCTTCACTTGGATCCTCCATGTGTATCCGATTTTTCCGCTGCGTTTATGTTTGCATTTGAGTGTCAACTGCATGTCCCGGATACTTACAGTGGTAGCGGAGCCACCTTGTGAAGTTCTAAACCGAATTATATATGCATATGTGTGATATGCCATGTTGATTATGTGTTCATATGATTATATGATATAGTATGAACATGCTAGTATATATGATATGCTAGGATCATTAAGTATATGTGATATGCTAGGCTCATTTTGGTGTATATGATATGCTGAATTTCTTATGTACATGTTGAAGTTCATTTTAGTATATGTGATATGCTGAGATGTTTGTGCATATATGATATGTTAGGATTTCAATTTTGTAAGCATGAAACATGTTGATGTTGTGGTTTTGTCAAAAGAGTTTTGACAACAAGAACTTGATTGGTATGTGATATCAATCAAGGTGTTCTTGGTAGTAAGTCGAAGAGTTCCACTAGGAAAAACCGAGTGTCGGTTTGTGTATAGAACGATTGTCGTTCTAGAACAACTAGGCCATGACATCGATGTTTGTGAGACAAAAATCGATGTTAGCATGAGGTTCAGCCTTGGCCGAGTCTTCATAACATCGATGTTGTGTGACCAACATCGATGTTCTAATGAAGGTCGGTCTGGGCCAAATGTTTATAACATCGATGTTGTGTGACCAACATCGATGTTCTCATGCAAAACTCTCACAACATCGTTGTTTAAGAGTTAAACATCGATGTTATTTGAGCTCGGCCGAATTGGTTTGAAATTCCAGAACTCTCATAACATCGATGTTGAAGATTCCAACATCGATGTTCTTGAGTTCCAGGAGTGCAAACATCGATGTTTAAGTTCAACATCGATGTTAAAATGCTTCTGCCAAAACTTGAACTTTTCAGAATCTCAACAACATCGATGTTTGAAAGTTCAACATCGATGTTATTGAGCTACTGCCAAAAGGTTTGGAGTTCAAGTTACACACAACATCGATGTTGTAATGCCAACATCGATGTTATGGAGCTACTGCCAAAATTGTTTGGAGCTTGAGTTCTCACTTCATCGATGTTGTAATGTCCAACATCGATGTTATTGAGCTACTGCCAAAGAGTTGGGACAATTAGATTGTCACAACATCGATGTTCCAAATGGTAACATTGATGTTATCATATAATTTTTGGGCCGCCGTGCTACCTCTGCGTAGCGGCTTATATTGCATATGATGCATTGTTATTGTATATGAGATATATAATTTGTAACTTACATGACATCAATGTATGATTCATCAAGAACTTGCATGTAATGTATAGGAATAATATGTTGATGCAAATATTAAGTTCTTATGTTGCCTTCCATGGTAAGCACTCATCATTGCTTAGATCAACAATAGGTAGGTTTTGCCAAAGCAAGGTGCCTTTGTTTATCCTAGCAAGGTGCGACGCGATAATTGTAATATCGAAACAGCTTATTATGGTGTTTGAACTTAACTAGGTCATCTTAATAGGATTAAGGACTTAGAGGCAAGGAGTTGAGCTTAGTCTATTAGTTAGACAAGAACAAGGGTTGTTCACTCAACTATCCAAGAGTTACATGAGATGTAATTGACAAAGAGTTGTCTACCTAAATAACTATTGAGTTAAGTGATCAGCCAAAGCTGACTTATCTTGTAGTGAAATATGGATCTTGGCCTACTTATATGATTGTCTTGATTTATATAGCAGGAGCATCATTTAATAGAATTCCTTGTTAAATGATTTTGTATGCATGACTCTTATATGTGTGAGTTGATCATTGCTGTAGAATATCCATGGCACAAAACACTAGCACAATCTCACTGCGATCGGTCCTTGAGAAGGAAAAGTTGAATGGAAGTAACTTCCTAAAATGGTATCAAAACTTGAGGATAGTCCTCAAACCAGAAAGGAAACTGTATGTCCTCGAAGGGCCAGTTCCAAATGAACCGGCGCCTAGTGCTCCAAGGGCAGAAAGGGATGCTTACAAGAAGCACCTTGATGATGCATTAGATGCATCATGCCTTATGCTTGTAAACATGGACTCTGAGCTTCAGAAGCAACATGAGAAAATGGGGGCATTCGATATGATCGAACACCCAAAGATTCTCTTTAAGGAGCAAGCAAGGCATGAGAGGTATGAGACCTCTAAGGCATTGTTCCAATGCAGGATGACTAAGTCATCACCCGTGAGACCTCATGTGCTTAGGAAGATCGGTTACATTGAGAGCCTTGAGGGTCTTGGATTTCCTTTGGAGAAGGAGTTGGCTGTTGACCTAGTCCTGCAATCGTTGCCGGATAGTTACAGCCAATTCGTTATGAACTTCAATATGAATCATCTTGACAAGTCATTGTCAGAGTTGCTCAACATGTTAGGAACAGCTGAGCAACAGATGAGGACCAACAAATCCAACAGTATATTGATGCTTGCTGGTGGCAAAGGAAAGGGTAAAGGCAAGATGAAGAAGCCAGCCAAAAAGTTTGGTGCATCTTCTTCACGAGTGCTGAAGCCCAAGGGTGGTGTGGCAAAGGAAGGTCAATGCTTCCATTGCAAGAAGTCGGGTCATTGGAAGCGTAACTGCCCTGTTTATCTTGAGGAGATAAAGAAGAAGAAGGGAAGTGAGACTTCCACTTCAGGTATGTTCATTATAGAAGCGAATATCTCCATCTCTGCATCATGGGTATTAGATACCGGATGTGGTTCTCACATTTGTGTAAATGTGCAGGAACTAAGAAATAGTAGGAGATTGGCAAAGGGTGAGATAGACCTGCGCGTGGGAAATGGAGCAAGGGTTGCTGGATTAGCCGTAGGAACTTATTTTCTTACCTTGTCGAGTGGTTTGGTTTTGGAACTGAATGATTGTTATTATGTACCAACCATAAGTAGAAATTTGAGTTCTGTTTCATGTCTTGACAAGAAAGGCTTTTTATTTGTAATAAAGGACAATTGTTGTTCCATTTATTTCAATGATGTTTATTATGGTGGTGCGTATTTAAGCAACGGTTTGTATGTTCTTAACCTAGAAACCGCGATTTATAACATTAATACGAAGAAGGTTAGAATAAATGATTCTAATAAAACCTATCTTTGGCATTGTCGATTGGGCCATATAAACGAGACCCGCATTTCTAAACTCCATAAAGATGGATATTTAGACTCATTTGATTATGAATCATATGAGACATGTGAGTCTTGTTTGTTAGGCAAGATGACGAAGGCTCCTTTTACCGGTAAAGGTGAGAGGGCTTCTGACCTGTTAGGTCTTATACATAGTGATGTCTGCGGACCGATGTCGACACAGGCTAGAGGCGGTTTTTCATACTTCATTACATTTACTGATGATTTCAGTAGATATGGCTATGTGTATCTAATGAGACACAAGTCAGAATCCTTTGAAAAGTTCAAAGAATTCAAGAATGAAGTACAGAATCAACTCGGCAAAAGTATTAAAATGCTTCGATCAGATCGAGGAGGTGAATATTTAGGCCGAGAATTCCTTGATCATCTAAAGGAGTGTGGTATAGTATCACAGCTCACTCCTCCGGGTACGCCTCAATGGAATGGTGTACCAGAAAGGAGGAATAGAACCTTGCTAGACATGGTTCGTTCGATGATAAGTCAAGTTGACCTTCCTCCTTCATTTTGGGGACATGCATTATTGAGTGCTGCTTTTACACTTAGCCGTGTTCCATCAAAATCGGTCGAAAAGACACCATATGAGATATGGACTGGGAGGCGTCCCAATTTGTCTTTTATGCGGATTTGGGGTGAGACGTGAAGCATTAGATAAACTCGGCCCTAAATCTGACAAGTGCCTTTTTGTAGGATACCTTAAGGAAACGAAAGGGTATTATTTCTATAATCCTTTAGAGAACAAAGTGTTTGTTGCTCGGACTGCTATTTTTCTAGAAAGAGAATTTATTTCTAGGATAATCAGTGGGAGGAAAATTGAACTCGAAGAAGTTCGGGATAATGAGGCTGAGATGGAACAAGGGCAGGGACCACAAGATGTTGTGGATGAGATTCCTGTGCCTGTAACACATGGACCGCGTAGGTCGGATGAGATTCCTGTGCCTGAGAGATATGGATTTCTCATGACTCATACTGGAGACGCGATGCTCATAGATGAGGATGAGCCCACTTCCTATCAGCAGGCCATCATGGGTCCGGACTCTGAGAAGTGGCTAGAAGCCATGAATTCAGAAATGGAATCCATGTATCAAAATAAGGTATGGACCTTGGTTGATCAACCTGAAGGGGTAAAACCCATAGGGTGCAAATGGGTCTTTAAGAGAAAGACCGACATGGATGGTAATGTGATTACCTATAAAGGGCGATTGGTTGCGAAAGGTTTCAAGCAAGTTCATGGTATTGACTATGATGAAACTTTCTCACCAGTTGCCATGGTTAAATCCATCCGGATTCTTTTGGCTGTAGCGGCATACTATGATTATGAGATATGGCAAATGGATGTCAAAACCGCTTTCCTTAACGGAAATCTTTTAGAGGATGTGTACATGACACAGCCTGAAGGTTTTGTCGATCCAGAGAATGCCAATATGGTATGCAAGTTGCAGAGATCCATTTATGGATTGAAGCAAGTTTCTAGGAGTTGGAATCTTCGTTTCAATGATGTAATCAAAGAGTTTGGTTTCATTAAGAACGAAGATGAACCATGTGTTTACAAGAAGGTTAGTGGGAGCACTATTGTTTTCTTGTTATTGTATGTTGACGACATCCTACTCATTGGGAATGACATTCCGACACTACAGTCTGTAAAGGCTTGGTTAGAAAGGAATTTCTTGATGAAGGACTTAGGAGAAGCTGCCTATGTATTAGGTATAAAGATCTATAGAGATAGATCCAAAAGGCTTCTCGGGCTAAGTCAGAGTACGTATATTGATAAGGTGCTAAAGAGGTTTCGCATGCAAGATTCCAAGAAAGGATTCTTGCCCTTGTCACATGGCGTAGCTCTCTCAAAGAATCAATGCCCTAGTACATCTAAAGAGAGAGAGTAGATGAGTAAGATTCCTTATGCTTCGGCAATAGGATCTATCATGTATGCCATGTTATGTACTCGACAGGATGTCGCTTATGCTTTGAGTGTCACAAGCAGATACCAGTCTGATCCCGGTGAGAGTCACTGGTCAGCAGTTAAGAATATCCTTAAGTACTTGAGAAGGACTAAGGATGCGTTCCTGGTTTACGGAAGCGTGGATGAGCTCGTTGTAAAGGGTTACACCGATGCTAGCTTCCAGACCGACAGGGATGATTTTAGATCGCAGTCAGGTTATGTGTTTTGTCTAGGTGGAGGTGTTGTATGCTGGAAGAGTTCGAAGCAAGAGATAGTAGCCGATTCTACAACCGAGGCTGAGTACATTGCTGCCTCAGATGCGGCGAAAGAGGCTGTTTGGATCAAGAAGTTCGTAACTGAACTTGGGGTGGTTTCGAGCATCGAGAGTCAGATTGAGCTCTATTGTGATAACAATGGGACAATCGCACAGGCTCAGGAACCAAGATGCCACCAGAGATCCAAACACATACTCCGACGCTATCATCTTATTAGAGAGATCATAGATAGAGGCGATGTCAGACTGTGCAGAGTTCCTTCAGAGAACAATGTAGCAGACCTGTTGACTAAGCCGCTCACACAGCAGAAGCATGATGGTCATGCTGCGTCCATTGGCATTAGATACATGTATGATTGGCTTTAGTGCAAATGGGAGATTGTTAGTGTAATATGCCCAAAAGCCAATGTATGGATGATTGTATAGAGTCTTGTATACACTTTGAGGTTATTCCAATAAATATCGTTTATGAGATAAGCGCTTGCACATATTTATAATCCTAGAATATTTCGAAACTCTTAAATGTCCCTAGTCGATTATTATTATGGATGGGTTGTAATAGTACATTAAAACTAGCGTATGTTGAGAATTGCATATATGATATGAATTCTACATACGGGTACAAGTTAGAGAACTTGTGGACTGGACCGACCCACATAAGAACGCTACATGGAACGTTGTATGTTTGTCGATAGCGGTTCTTATATGTATTGTCCATAGACCTGCAATCGTCAAGGTTCCCAACATATGAGTCGTATATTTTGATATTACTCTTGGCTATTTCATAAATGAATAGACTTAGTGTAATCATTGGGTATGCGATAAGTGTGTAGTAGGTTTTGTATGATCCAGAGGGGATTCGTCCCACCCATATAACGGGTATATTATCAGATGGTTTCTTGATAGAGTTGAACTGTAAATGCACGGCCGCGCTCGGATTATGATATGGTGATATCATTGGTATCCGTTTTACACAGTTAACTCGAGGATCAAGAAACCGAGATTAAACATATACGAGATTGACATATTCCATGTCTCGGTTTAATCTTGATAATTGGACGAAGGGACGATGACATGTTTTTCGAGGCATTTATGAATCAGTACTGATCTTGTCGTTCGGGTAGCAATGATGTGTTGCTAGACGCCGCTCTTTGCTTATAATTGTAAAATGAGATTTTACGATTATTTCCGAACGTTACAAGTGCCTACAGGGTCACACACTTAGAGCCGTTGATTCGAGCAGGTGGTTGAACCGTGGTTGGACCAGGGTTCGACCAGGTGTGGTTGGACCGCGGTTGGACCGTGGTTGGACCAGGGTCGCTTTGGGCTGGTTTGGTTCAATAAAAGTCAGAATTATTGAACCAAACCTGAGTGCATGTGATGTGGAATCCCATTAGTGGAGACATGATTATGTGGAGACATAATGATGAAAGATAATGGGCCAATGTGTTGGCCATTATTCCTATTGTCTCATAGCACTAATTGGAGTAGAGTAATCAGATTACTCTAGTCCTCTTCTTCATCACTTGAGTCTGAAAATTTAGAGCATTCACTCTAGAGAGAGCTTGAGACAGTCTTGAGTTTAAGACCATATACCTTCTTTGAGAAAGAAGAGAGAAACACCACAAACACAGCTCCCGGAAACCTGCTGCTAGCACACCAGTTCGGGAGAGCTCGAGGTTGGAGATCGTGAGACGATTCCCGGCCAACAGTCACGGTTCGTGTGGATACCGTAGAGGAGCGAGATCGTTTTCTGGCTCTTGCTGATTCGCACCTTCAGTTGGGTTAAAAATCCTAACCGTTACAGGTACGTAAAATTCTTATAACTCGGTTTAGCTATCTTCACTTGGATCCTCCATGTGTATCCGGTTTTTCCGCTGCGTTTATGTTTGCATTTGAGTGTCAACTGCATGTCCCGGATACTTACACACACATCTATCACTCAAATTTGGTTGTTCCTTTTCTTCCTCTTCCCTAAATCAAGGGGGAATTAGGGGAAACTGGGAGCAAAAAAAGGAAAGAACGGAGAAAACGAGGAGTGCCGGGCGGACATAGCGGGATGACCCCCGGCCTTGGAAGTCTTTTCACCCATGACCGCCGGCCCTGGCGGTCCTGGCGCCCAGATTGCCCGATTTTCGTCCCGATTTGATTCTACGCGATTTTGGACCAGATTTTTGGGCATAATCTTCACCATTAAGCATGTCCACGACCTTAGACTTTCCTGAGCACTATAAATAGGACCCCTCACACACATTTCAAGAGATCAATGACTCATTACACACACACTCCCATAAGCTTTGTTTGCTAGGCAGAAACTCTAGAGTAATTTCGTGGAAAAGCATCAAGGAAGCAGCAAAGAAGAAGGGACCAAGAGGAGATCAAGTGGAGGAGGCAATCAAAAGCATTCTAGGAGTCAAGAAGGTGGGCAATCCGAGTAGAAGGACCTGATGCGAGTAGTCTCAGAAAACAATTCATATCTCGAGCTCTAGAGGTCGGATTTCCGGGAGCTTGGACTCTTTGGAAAGCTAAGAGGGAGGGCTACAACTTTTCTGTTGAGACCAGAAGCTGAATCGACCATTTTCATCGTCGAAAATCCAGAAGAAGACGACTTATGGATTCTGTCCAACAACCGAGCTTAGTGTTCTAATCTTTTTTTATTGCGCACTTTATTGATTGCTTCTTGTTGATTATTTGATGATGCTTGTGATGGTTATGTGATTGCTGTGATGCCATGTCAAGAACTACGTGGGATTTGAACCCGGTTGCCGGGGTACGTAGGTGGTCTCTAGTGGTGGAGACTCAAGCCCAAATGTTTTTTATTTTCCCTTTTTGTTCCAAATCTTCTTCTTCTCCACTTCTCTTTTTCTTCCACACATGCACACCTGCACCAGACACACTTGCATTTTATAATTGCACATAGTCTCGACCCAATACAGATGGGTGCCTAACACCTTCTCATCTGTGAAGAACCCCCGATCCCGTAACTTTGACGCCATGACCTTGTAGCCTAAAGGAGTCATATTAAGGTTTTTCCCAAATTTTGTCCTTAATAAAACTTGGATGGCGACTCCAATGTTATGGAATTGACCCGAAGAAGAAGGTGAAAGGATTAGGTGAATAGGCCCAAGTGAATTTGGGTCGGGTATTCACAGAAAGAAGGATCGCAGCTTATCAATTTTTGCCATGATTTGGAGGCGCTCTTTTTTTTTTTTTGATGATAAACGACTATGGTATCAATAAATCAACAATATTACAATGTACAAAGGTTGACTGTCAACATAGCAGCCGAAAAAATACAAGATTACAAAAACACTGAATGAAGGATTATGTCAGTGGAAACTGTGATATTGTTCACAGAGATTTCACAAGCAATTCTAACAATATTTCTTCCAACAAGTCTCTAGGGAAGTGGTAACCCTCCGTTCTCCTACTCTGCTGGCGGTTCTCCATCGTGGATTTCAGTGTTTGATGAGATGATCTACGCACAGTAAGGAATAAGATAGGACGGCAGGAACGAAAGATGCGCAAACCTTAGTAAGTGGCGTGGGGTTAAATGTATTTTACCCCCTAATAACATTTGGTGTCAAAATAGATCACCCCTTACACAAGAAAAGAAATGATATTTAAGTCCTGAGATTTTTTATTTTTATAATTCACCTCCTCCGTCTATTATAGATTACGTTTCCGTTACCATATTAATTAGCTCTTGGGAATTTCAACATGTTTAACAAAGACATACAGTGCACAATGGAAGAATAGATGAGTAGAAGACTTATCTCTAATTGGAATTTTGGAATCCTTTGGAAAACGATATTAATTGGTCATGGGGTCATGTGATTACTGGAAAAACACTCGTCTGTCACCACCTAAGTGCCATCTAGTGTATGAAGACTATAATTTCCTGAGTTCTCATGCGGAGACAGAGAAGAGAGAATTGAGAGGGGAAAAATTGAGAGAAAATCATGTAGACTTTCTATTCCAGATTCTGAGCACGCACTTTATGTTCTGTATATCCCGGAAACTGATAAGACAGTTTTCCTGACAAAATTATCAGGACTTGATCTAGACCTCACCAAATAGGCTCAGTTTCCATCAAGGTGTCAACCCAACAACCTTCATCTCTCACCCACCCACTTGATTGTTTGATTCGTAGTTGCTAGGTCCACTTGGTTCTGGATTAAAGCCATCAAGTCCCGGATAATTACTGCAGGGCGTTGATGGTCTCGGGCGCTGTACCGATGGGCTCATTCAGTGCATCCAAACCTTCATATCTGCCCATCACCTTCCATGAATTGAGGCACCTGATACCTGTATGCATGACCCCATGAATGTGCTTAATTGCACATTCTGGTCGCATTTACCAAGGATACTGCACATGTTGCTAAGAAATCATGGAGAAAGAAGATCCCATCTTGTCACGGAGACCTGTTTGATGCATTTGCATTGCATATGCAGCTATACTGTATACAAAAGAAATCTACAATACAGAATTTTTATAGATAAAACAAACCTAATAAATTAATAAGTATAATAAATTCTTACGGAGGATAAACTTGTTTTGTCAAAAGAAAACAAAATGATTGGACGACTTGGAAGTAAGTGAACGATTGGGTTAAATTATAGTAGGTAAATGTGGACAAGTGGAAAAGCAGAACCCAGTACATAAATTAAGCAAGGCAACTACACTATCTCCTTTCCATGCACATTGTAAATTGTTTCTTCATTGACATTGACTTACACTCACCAGCTAAGCAGTCAAGAAATAAATAATTTTTTTAACAGATGATGTGCTATATTACGTAATGATGGCAACCCCTCCTCCCTCGAAAAAACCAAAATTTGGAGGGTCATACTGATGGCAACCCCTCCTCCCACGAAAAAAACAAAATTTGGAGGGGGGAACAGGTCCATCTGCCCCCTTTGTGTCCGCCACTACATACAACAAGATCAACAAAAAATTTGAGCTAAAGGTTGAGACGGTACTAGTTTTGGATTTATTACCTGACAATTCAATTGAGTAGCATGTGGATTCAAACACCGTACCGATCAATCATTATGACTCTATTACCATGTCAATTGACTATTTCAACCAAATGCTTAAGCTCTTAATTCTAAGATTAGTTTTGAGCTTATTATTACTCTAACAAGAATCATGATTAATTTTGAGCTTATTATTACTCTAACAAATAGAACAAAATGTGCAAAGAGCCAGCGACATGATATTAATTAGTTGGCAGGTTCCTTTAAACTAACCTACACAATACAAGAAAGATTGAAAAGAGACAAAAATCATGTTTGAGGTGCTTGAAATATTCCTGGTAGGTAAGTAATTGCTGATCATGAAGAATAATTAATTCTTAGATCCATTACAAGGAGGAGACTTGACTTCATTTTTTCCGAGTCTTGGATGTACTTGAAGAATTCTAATGCAGAAAATGTGAAAGGTCTAATCTACTCAACACGTGATTTGTTTGTCACTATATGGTACCCACTAATTAATTAAAAAACTGGTTAAGGTTTTTGCTAGGAAGCTTGCTTTAGGTCAGTGTTGACTGATTTTTTTTTTGTTAATAATTTTGTTTTAACCGAAAAAAAGGGAAGAAGAACCTTATAAGTGCATAGATATAGCCAAGCTAAGACAATGCATAGCAAAGCAGTTTTTTCTTTTGACTAATTATGGAGCCTTACCCATCAATGCCTATTCCTCCCCCTCCTCCTGCAGGGAATCCTAACTCTCACCACCTTCCTTACTCACCTATTACTCGTTCTTCTCCCTTCTCTTCTGTTCTTCATCATTCACCTCATCCACCAGCACCTACTTCAAGATATGATGTCTTCATCAGCTTCTATGGCGATGATGTTCGCGTGATCAACCATTGACTCAGAAATAATAAGATCAATCCAAGAGTCAAGATTCTCCATAATAATACTCTCGGAGAATTTTGCTTTCTCCAGCTACTGCTTGGACGAACTCTTCGCCATTTATCAGCTCACCCAGAGGAAAGCTCACAGGGCCTTACCAATTTTTCTTAAGGTTAAAACGGATGATGTATACCAGCTGACTGGAAAAATTGGGGAAGCTTTCAAGCATCACGAAAGCAGGGTGGGCGGAATGGAAATCATAAAGCAGACGGTGAGGATCTTTGAGTGGAAAACTGCAATGCATAGTGTTGCTGGTATGGTTGGATGGGTCTACCCGGATCGGAATAATTATCGGTGAGTACTACAAACATATCTTATACGCAAAGCACTTAATCCTCAATACTTACAGCGTGTTTGGTTGGATGTAATGGAATGAGTTAAGTGGCTAAAATGAGACCAGTTTTGGAATGTATTCAGTGCGGCACTCAGGTAATGCCCAATGTTGGATCCGCTATAAGTCATTATAAACCCACCTCCTCTATAATTTTTAGATGTTATTGAACATATTAATCAATCACTAGCAAATCCCTTCATAGTTGGTTACTATTGATTAGTCTGATAATGGTAATTCCTCAGGAAAACCTTTTTAGTCTCGGAATATCCCTATCCTATGTATATAAGTTCACAGAGTTTATTACGTTTTTTCATTTTACTTCCTTGGAATGCAGTTCTAGGACACAGTTAATAGGCAAAATTGTGAAGGACATGCTAGGCTATCTGCAACGTCCTTCCCCAAGTGTTGGTGTGCAGTTAGTACTATCAAATACAGCTTTAAAGGAGATGAATCTGTATCTATGTGAACAACTGGAAGATATGGACATAATATGGATTTGTGGACCGGCAGGGATGAGCAATAACACTATTGCAAGATTCATCTATGGTGTGATGGCCAAGACAGGAATCGAAGCAACTGCTTCTCGAATCTCAACCTGGACAGCAACCACCGTAGACCCTACTAGAGAATTAATGAATGCCATCCAGGGTAGGCTGCAACATAGAAATGTACTGGTAATGGTTGATGATGTCTACCTACTAGACAATTTAGTGCATCTGGCTATCCTGCAAAATGTGCTTACTCCTGAAAGTAGAATCATCGTATCGAAGGGCGACCCGGCCAACAAAAACATGGTGCATGTGCAGAGCTTGAGCTTTGAGGGGCCAAAACGGAATTGGCATCGAAAAGCACTAGATATTTCTTTCTTCAAGCAGAACATTAATGACCATGAAATGGGAATTTTGAGATCACTAGTCAGTGGGGGTTTGCATGCCAATACTAGAATGGAGGTTCTCATCCAGACCTCTATTATGGGCATTTCAGGTCATCATAAGTTTCTGATGCCTGTTTCTCCTAAAGAGCATGGCCAGACGGCGAATGTATTGGTAACCCCATCTTTTTGTACTAGCTTTTTCCTCACTACCATGATTTTTCTGTCCATATTGTTTACTTTAATTAGGAGTATGTTCGTTGTACTAATTTTCAGAGAGTGCTTAAATTTGCAGGCATTAGAGAATGTTGTTGACAGAAGGGATGTAGAGATTAAAGAAACTAGCAATGTTGATGAGGCAAATATTAGTGGAGGAACAGACGTTGATGGACCGCAACCTCACCCTAATCGACCCGGGGTTGAAAGGATTTGCTTAATACTTCTATATGTTGCTACTGCTGCTATAATGGGCAAAGGCATTGTTGGGAGAAGGTTTTTTGGTAGAAGAGTGGCACGAACAGTATGAATTTTTAGCTGTATTAAGCACCCACGCCTGTGGGTTTGAATTATTTGTAGTAGTTGTGCCATGTCTTTATATATAGTTCGAGTGGTAGTTGAGGAGGCTCACAACTTTGTTGATTTTCAAACTAAAATGAAACTAAGACAATCTAAATTATGATAATAAGATTAGCATAAAAATTAAGATAATAATATTAAATGGATTAAAATTTTTTTCTGTAAGGCTTCAAAGTTGGAATTTATCCTTGTGTAGGATTTTGGTCTCTTTTCATCCCTTTGTTCATCCCTTTTGGTCAGTGTTGGTTTGTCCGACCGAAATCCGGCGAACATTGCTGATTTGACAAATTTTTCAGCGCCACATCAGCTTTATGAGGTCCACTTGTCAGGGTTAACCTAAAAACAAAACCAGCTCCACCCGACCCGTTCGCCCACCCTATTGTAATCCTAAGAACAAGCACCAATCAACAAGGTTCTTTCTCCGACAAAAAAAAAAAAAGCAAGGTTCTTTCTAGTTCGGAATTTCATACATGTTCAACTAACAAACAAACCACTGGAAGAATGTAAAATAAAAGAAAAAAAAATACCTTCAGTTAGGTTTAATC
Source organism: Turnera subulata (assembly GCA_028386065.3). Taxonomy (NCBI): domain Eukaryota; kingdom Viridiplantae; phylum Streptophyta; class Magnoliopsida; order Malpighiales; family Passifloraceae; genus Turnera; species Turnera subulata. Next base: position 33,125 of record JAKUCV010002814.1, on the reverse strand, counting down.
ACAAGTACTCTTCATCCACCCCTCTAAGTGCCCTATATTTTTTCAGTATAGTGAGAGTATATGGAGAAAAAAGAGAGAGGGGGGTATAATATTTCGGTAAACATGTGCTTATTATTCATTATCATCAGCCTATTTATACACAATAGATATAAGGCAAGAATTCCCTCAGTAACCCTAACCCTAAATACACAACATTAATTGCGTACTATATGCAAATCATATCTGGTATATTGATTGTAGAATATGTGCAGGATATATACGTATATCCTGCATATCCTATCACTCTCCGTCAAATTGTACTGGGGACAGGTGCAACTTGTCATGAAGAAGACGAAACCGATCCCTTGGTAGAGGTTTAGTGAAGATGTCAGCAAACTGGTCATGAGAGGAAACATACTGGACATGTAGCTGCTTCTTGGACATAAGGTCACGAACAAAATGAAAATCAAGCTCGATATGCTTCGTGCGAGAGTGAAACACCAGGATAGCAGTGAGGTAAGTAGCACTTAGATTATCACACCACAAAAATGGAACAGAGTGACTCTATAGACCAATCTCACGAAGAATAAGTTGGATCCAGATCAACTCACTCGCTGCTGTAAGTAACTGGGTATGCAATCAAGGAGACAATATGCGTAGCGGAAAAACCCGGAACTAATGGAGGATCCATGTGAAACGGGGTAAACCGAATAACAAGAAATTTGTATCTGGTTTGGTTGAGTTCTTTCGCACAACAGTAGTGCCGAATCAGTAAGAACCGGACAGAAATCCGACTCCTCTACGGTATCCACACGAACCGTTGATGACTGCTAGCAACCGTCTCACGATCACTAACCCGAGCACTCCCGAACCGTAGTGCTAGCTGCAGAATTTCCGAGAGCTAGAGACTAGAAAGTGTTTGATGTGTTTTTCTCAAGTGTGAAGACTGTGTTAAGCCTTGCTTGGTATGAAAATCTGATCAAACCTTCACCCTATTTATACACACTTGAAATGCATAGTTTATTAAGTCATTGGCCAACCTAATCATGTCTTATCCTTCATGATTATGTTTCCACTATGACTTAATGCTCCACTAAGCATTAATTATATATATCATCATATATAGGATTACACATCATATGTCACTAATTCTAGTTCAATAATTCTGACAATTAGTGAACCAAATTAGCCCAAAATGACCCGGTCCAACCATGGTCCATCTACTAGCTCTATTCCCTGGTCAAACCATGATCCAACCAAGGTCCAACCACTAGCTCGAATCAACAGTTCTAAGTGTGTGACCCTGTAGGCATTTGTGACGTTGGGCAATAATTGTAAACTCTCATTCACAATTATAAACAATGAGCGGTGTCTAGCAACACATCATTGCTACCCAAACGACAAGATCAGTACTGATTCATTATGCCTCGGAAACATGTCATTATCCTTTCGTCACATTATCAAGATTAAACACGAGACATGGAATAAGTCATTCTCGTATATGTTTAATCTAAGTTTCTTGATCCCCGACATTCACATAATCCGAGCATGACCATGCATTTACAGTTCAACTCTATCAAGAGGCCCTTCTGATAATATACCCGTTATAAGGGTTGGACGAATCCCATCTTGATCATACAAAACCCACTACACATTATATCATAAACCCAATGATTACACTAAGGTCTACTCAGTTACGAATAACCAAGAGTAATATCAAAGTATATGACTCACATGTTGGGAACCTTGATGATCTCAGGTCTAAGGACAATACATATAAGAACCACTAATGACAATCATATAACGTTCCATGTAGTGTTCTTATGTCAAGTCAGTCCAGACCACAAGTTCTCTAACTTGTACCCGTATGTAGAATTCGTATCTCATATAATTCTCAACATACGCTAGTCTTAATTTATTATTACAACCCATCCATAATAATAATCGACTAGGGACATTTTAAGAATATGAGATATTCTAGGGTTATAAATATGTGCAAGCGTTTATCACATAAAGATATTTATTGGAATAAAACCTTAATGTATAAACATGACTATATACAATCATCCAATGATTGGCTTTTGGGCATATTACACTAACAATCTCCCACTTGCACTAAAGTCAATCATCCATGTATCTAATAGCAATAGATGTAGCGTGACCATAATGCTTCCGCTGTGTGAGAGGCTTAGTCAATGGATCTGCTACATAGTTCTCAGAAGGAACTTTGCACAGCCTCAGTTGTAGAGTCGGAAACTATTTCTTGCTTGGAACTCTTCCAGCAAACAGCACCACCTCCAAGACAAAACACATAACCTGACTGCGATCTAAAGTCATCCTTGTCGGTTTGGGAGCTAGCATCTATGTAACCCTTTACAACAAGCTCATCAATGCTTCCGTATACAAAGAATGCATCCTTAGTCCTTCTCAAGTACTTAAGGATGTTCGCTGTCCAGTGACCTTCACTGGGATCAGATTGATATCTGCTTGTGACATTTAATGCATATGCAACATCTGGTTGAGTATATAGCATGACATACATGATAGATCCTATTGTAGAGGCATAAGGGATCTTACTCATCCGCTCTCTCTCCTTAAATGTACTAGGACATTGATTCTTTGAGAGAGATATGCCATGTGACATGGGCAAGAAACCATTCTTGGAATCTTGCATGCTAAGCTTCTTTAGCACCTTGTCAATATATGTACTTTGACTTAGTCCAAGAAGTCTTTTGGATCTATCTTTATAGATCTTTATGCCTAATAGATAGGCAGCTTCTCCTAAGTCCTTCATTGAGAAATTCTTTCCTAACCAAGTCTTTACAGACTGTAGTGTCGGAATATCATTCCCAATGAGTAGAATGTCGTCAACATACAACAGTAAGAAAACGATAGTGCTCCCACTAACCTTCTTGTAAACACATGGCTCATCTTCATTTTTAATGAAACCAAACTCTTTGATCACTTCATTAAAACAAAGATTCCAACTCCTAGAAGCTTGCTTCAATCCACAAATGGATCTCTGCAATTTACATACCTTATTAGCATTCTCTGGAGTGACAAAACCTTCAGGTTGTGTCATGTACACATCCTCTAAAAACTTTCCATTAAGGAAAGCAGTTTTGACATCCATCTGCCATATCTCATAATCATGGTATGTTGTTATAGCCAATAGAATCCGGATGGATTTAACCATGGCTACTGGCAAGAAAGTTTCTTCATAGTTAATACCATGAACTTGCTTGAAACCTTTCTTAACCAATCTCCCTTTAAAGGTAATCACATTACCATCCATGTCGGTCTTTTTCTTAAAGGCCCATTTGCACCCTATGGGTTTTATCCCTTCAGGTGGATCAACCAAGGTCCATACCTTGTTTTCATACATGGATTCCATCTCCGAATAGCTTGTTGATAGGAAGTGGGCTCATCCTCATCTATGAGCATCACGTCTCCAGTATGAGTCATAAGAAATCCACATCTCTAACGCTCATACCGAGTCCTATCAGACCTACGCGGTCCGTGTGTTACATGTACAGGATTCTCACTCAAAGCAACTTATGGTTCCAGTCCTTGTTCCATCTCAGCCTCTATTTCTCGAACTTCTTCAAGTTCTATTTTCCTCCCACTAATCTCTCTAGAAACAAATTCTCTTTCTGGAAAAATAGCAGTACGAGCAACAAACACTTTGTGCTCTGTGGGATTATAGAAATAATATCCTTTAGTTTCCTTAGGATATCCAACAGAAAGGAACTTGTCAAATTTAGGGCCGAGTTTGTCTGATCCTTGATGTCTTACGTAAGCCTCACAACCCTAATTCTTCGTAAAAGACAAACTGGGACGTTTCTCAGTCCACATCTCATATGTTATCTTTTCAACCGATTTAAATGGAACACGGTTAAGTGTAAAAGCAGCAGTCAATAGAGCGTGCCCCCAAAATGAAGAAGGAAGGTTAGCTTGACTTATCATAGAACGAACCATGTCTAACAAAGTTCTATTCCTCCTTTCAGATACACCATTCCATTGAGGTGTTTCTGGTGGAGTAAGTTGTGATACTATACCACATTTCTTTAGATGATCAAGAAAATTTCGGTTTAAGTATTCACCTCCTCGATCAGATCGCATCATTTTAATACTCTTGCTGAGTTGATTCTGTACTTACATTCTTGAATTCTTTGAACTTTTCAAAGGATTCTAACTTGTGTTTCATTAGATACACATAGCCATATCTACTGTAATCATCAGTAAATGTAATGAAGTATTGAAATTCACCTCTGGCCTGTGTTGACATAGGTCCGCATACATCAGAATGTATAAGAACTAACAAGTCCAAAGCTCTTTCACCTTTACCAGCAAAAGGAGCCTTCGTCATTTTGTCTAATAAACATGACTCACATGTCTCATATGATTCAAAATCAAATGAGTCTAAAAGTTCATCTTTATGGAGTTTAGGAATACGAGTCTCGTTTATATGGCCCAATCAACAATGCCAGAGATAGGTTTCATTAGAATCGTTTAATATAACCTTCTTCGTATCAATGTTATAGATTGGTGTTTCTAGGTTTAGAACGTACAAACCATTGCTCAAATATGCACCACCATAATAAATATCATTAAAATAAATAGAACAACAGTTGTTCTTTATTACAAAAGAAAAATCTTTCTTGTCCAGACAAGAAACGGAAATCAAATTCCTGCTTATGGTTGGTACATAATAACAATCGTCAAGTTCTAAAACCAAACCACTCGGTAAGGATAGATAGTAAGTTCCTACAGCTAATGTAGCAACTCTTGCTCCATTTCCAACGCGCAGGTCTATCTCACCCTTTGCTAATCTTCGACTCTTTCTCAGATCCTGCACATTTACACAAATGTGAGAACCACATCCAGTATCTAATACCCATGATGCAGAGATAGAGAAATTAGCTTCTATAACAAAAATACTTGAAGCGGAAGTCTTACTTCCCTTCTATTTCTTCACCTCTTCAAGGTAAATAGGGCAGTTATGCTTCCAATGGCCAGGTTTCTTGCAATGGAAACATCGTCCTTCCTTTGCAACACCACCTTTGAGTTTTAGCACTTGTGAAGAAGAAGAACCAAACTTTTGGCAGATTTCTTCTTCTTGGTTTTTCCCTTTCCTTTGCTATTTCCAACCATCAATATACTGTTGGATTTATTTGCCTTCATCTGTTGCTAACACTGTTCCTAACATGTTAAGCAACTCTGACAAGGATTTTGTCAAGGTGATTCATATTGAAATTCATGACAAATTGGTTGTAACTATCTAGCAACGATTGCAGGACTAGATCAACAGCCAACTGTCTTTGCAAAGGAAAACCCAACCCCTCAAGGCTCTCAATGTATCCAATCATTTTGAGCACATGAGGTCTGACTGGTGATGACTCAGCCATCTTGCATTGGAATAATTCCTTTGAGGTCTCATACCTCTCATGCCTGGCTTGCTCTTTAAAGAGCATTTCCAGGTGTTCGATCATATCGAAAGCACCCAAGTTCTCATGTTGCTTCTGAAGCTCAGAGTCCATGTTAATAAGCATAAGGCAAGCGACATCCAATGCATCATCAATATGCTTTTTATAAGCATCCCTTTCTGCTCTATGAGCATTAGGTGCCGGTTCATTAGGAACAGGCCCTTCAAGGATATACAATTTCTTTTCTTGTTTGAGGACTATCCTCAAATTGCGATCCCACTTAAAGAAGTTATTCCCATTAAGTTTTTCCTTCTCAAGGACAGATCGCAGTGATAGTATACTTGTGTTTTGTGCCATGATTACTCTACAACAATGATCAACTCACACAAATCAGAGTCATGCATACATAAAATCATTTAACAAGGAATTCTATTAAATGATGCTCCTACTATGAATCAAGATAATGATAAGTAGGCCAAGATCCATATTTCATTACAAGATAAGTCAACTTTGGCTGATCGTTTACATCACAGTTATTTAGTTAGACAACTCTTGTCAATTACATCTCATGTAACTCTTGGATAGTTGAGTGAACAACACTTGTTCTTGTCTTTCTCATAGACTTAGCTCAACTCTTTGCCTCTAAGTCCTCAATCCTATTGAGATGACCTAGTTCAGTTCAACCCATAATAAGAAGTTTGGATATTACAATTATCCCATCACACCTTGCTAGGATAAACATTGGCAAAACCTACCAAGTGTTGATCTAAGCAATGATGAGTGCTTATCATCTTGCTAGGATATACATTGACACTTTGCTTTGGCAAACCTACCAAGTGTTGATCTAAGCATAGATGAGTGCTTGTCATCGAATTATTTCCATACATAACAATTATGCATGTTATCATATATCGCATATACAATAACTATGCATCATATGCAATATAAGCCGCTATGCAGAGGTAGCACGGCGGTCCCGTATAAACATCGATGTTTTGACTACGCGGCCGACAATCGGCAAAACAAGAACGTCGATGTTTGACTCAGAACATCGATGTTTTGAGAATCTAGAACTCCAAACTATTTGGCAGAATTTTAGAACATCAATGTTTACCCATAGAACATCGATGTTTACCCCTAGAACATCGATGTTTGAGAATTCTGGAACTTCAAGTAAGTTGGCAGAATCTCAGAACATCGATGTTTGGTCATGAACATCGATGTTTGGAGTTTTCAGAATTCCAGAACATCGATGTTGACACTTCAACATTGATGTTTGAAGTTTCTGGATTCTAGAACATCGATGTTAACCCTTAAGCATCGATGTTTAAAGTTTTTGGAACTCCAAACAATTGGCCGAATGTTCAAAACATCGATGTTTACATTGTAAACATCGAAGTTTTGACCTTGAACATCGATGTTTTGACCTTAAACATCGATATTTGAACCCCTCGGCGGATTATCGACCAAAGAGAACATCGATGTTTAACCATTAAACATCGATGTTTTGACCCTTCGGCTAATAATCAGATAAGATGAACATCGATGTTTAACCATTAAACATCGATGTGTTGTCCACTCGGCCGAATAGAACATCGATGTTTAACCATAAACATCGATGTTATGCCCTTTTGTCGAACTCATTCGACTTTCTGCCAAAAGTACAAATTGATTACTATCATTTACCAATCAAGTACTTGCTTTCAAACACCTTTGACAGAACTCACTTCAACATATCACTTATATGAGAATCATATTGATCTAGTTTAAACATACTATCAACATAAGCATAATAAACCATGATCAAGTTATGTTGCTTATACTATCATGATCAAGCCACGTCACATATAGCATATCATACATATAAACAACTTATTCAGTTTAGTGTTACACAAGAGGCTCCATTACCACTGTAAGTAACCGGGTATGCAATCAAGGAGACAATATGATCAGCGGAAAAACCCGGAACTAATGGAGGATCCATGTGAAACGGGGTAAACCGAATAACAAGAAATTCGTACCTGGTTTGGTTGAGTTCTTTCGCTCAACAGTAGAGCCGAATTAGCAAGAACCGGAAAGAAATCCGACTCCTCTATGGTATCCACACGAACCGTTGATTACTGCTAGCAACCGTCTCACGGTCACTAACCCGAGCAGTCCCGAACCGCAGTACTAGCTGCAGAATTTCCGAGAGCTAGAGACTAGAAAGTGTTTGATGTGTTTTTCACAAGTGTGAAGACTGTGTTAAGCCTTTCTTGGTATGAAAATCTGATCAAACCTTCACCCTACTTATACACACTTGAAATGCATACTTTATTAAGTCATTGGCCAACATAATCATGTCTTATCCTTCATGATTATGTTTCCACCATGACTTAATGTTCCACTAAGCATTAATTATATATATCATCATATATAGGATTACACATCATATGTCACTAATTCTAGTTCAATAATTCTGATAATTAGTGAACCAAATCAGCCCAAAACGACCCAGTCCAAACTAGCTCAATTTCCTGGTCGAACCGTGGTCCAACTAAGATCCAACCACTAGCTCGAATCAACAGTTCTAAGTGTGTGACCCTGTAGGCACTTGTGACATTTGGCAATAATTGTAAAGTCTCATTCACAATTATAAACAATGAGCGGTGTCTAGCAACACATCATTGCTACCAAACGACAAGATCAGTACTGATTCATTATGCCTCGGAAACATGTCACTATCCTTTCGTCACATTATCAAGATTAAACACGAGACATGGAAAAAGTCAATCTCGTATATGTTTAATCTAAGTTTCTTGATCTCCGAGTTAACTGTGTAAAGCGGATACTAATGATATCACCATATCACATAATCCGAGCATGGCCATGCATTTACAGTTCAACTCTATCAAGAGGCCAATCTGATAATATACCCGTTATAAGGGTTGGACGAATCCCATCTTGATCATACAAAACCCACTACACATTATATCATATACCCAATGATTACACTAAGGTCTACTCAGTTACGAATAGCCAAGAGTAATATCAAAGTATATGTCTCACATGTTGGGAACCTTGATGATCTCAGGTCTAAGGACAATACATATAAGAACCACTAATGACAATCATATAACGTTCCATGTAGTGTTCTTATGTCAAGTCAGTCCAGACCACAAGTTCTCTAACTTGTACCCGTATGTAGAATTCGTATCTCATATAATTCTCAACATACGCTAGTCTTAATTTATTATTACAACCCATCCATAATAATAATCGACTAGGGACATTTTAAGAATATGAGATATTCTAGGGTTATAAATATGTGCAAGCGTTTATCACATAAACATATTTATTGGAATAAAACCTTAATGTATAAACATGACTATATACAATCATCCAATGATTGGCTTTTGGGCATATTACACTAACAGCTGCAATAGCTAAAGAACGATACTCGGCCTCAGTGGAGGAACGAGAAACAACCCGTTGCTTCCGAGAAGACCAAGAGACAAGGGTAGTACCATTAAAAATGCCGAAACCTGAAGTAGACTTGCAGTCATCCAAACTCCCTCCCCAGTCAGCATCACATAATTCATATAAGTGAAGAGGATTGGAATAGGGAAAGAATAAGCCAACCGAGAGAGTAGTGTGAAGGTAGCGTAGAAGTGCTTAACAGCCGACCAGTGTCACTCTGTTGGAGCATGCTTGTATTGAAAGACTTTGTTGATAGAGTAGGAGGTATCGGGGCGAGTGAAAGTGAGAAACGGGAGACTGCCAACAATGTTGCGGTAAAGAGCACCATCAGGAAATGGGGCACTATCGCAGCACAGAGCTGCTCTGTTGAACACATAAGGGTAGAAATCGGACTGCAGCCCATCATACTGGCCTTGGACAGCAAGCCATGAATATACTTAGACTGGTGGAGAAGCAGTCCACGGGTTTGCCAAGTGGCCTCCAAGCCGAGGAAATAATGGAGCTTGCCCAAATCTCGGAGAGCAAACCGAGTTTGGAGGAACTGGACAAGCTCTCGAACTTGTGCAACTGAGGAGCCAAGGATAACAATATCATCAACATATATATAAACCAGACAATAAAGAGAAGTAAAGATTGTACACTTATAGAATAAGGACGTGTCAGTCTTGGAATCATCAAAATCAAAGGCACAAATGGCATCTATGAATCATAGATATGCCCATTGCAGCAGAGAGATTTCAAGGGATGCAATTGCACACCAAAGAACACCCCACCAACTACAAATCTTACACCAAACATGCCAAGCAAAAGGACACCATTAACACGACAACCAAAGGTGTTCTGCTTTGTTGGCTGGAACATCCGTGAATAATCCACCATAATCTACCATTCCCAGCTATCTTCTCAGCTTGTAGGATCAAAGTAAGACTAAGCTCTCTCTGTGTAAGGTACTTCCTTTACAAAATTCGCCGCTAATGGCAACGCTTGCATTTGCCCATCCTCGTTCATCTTATGCAGCTCCTCCCTAGAACCAACCCTGGTAAAGAAAAGTTCTCTATTGTTTCCGAAACCCCCAGCACACAGAAGTGGTCCATCTGGAAAAGCGTGAAACGCGTGCAGTTTCACCCAGGAACTTTCATCACCATACTCTTTCAATGCCACAAGTTATATTCCAAATGCCTACATCTATGGAGGGCAGCCAAACATGTTTTCATGACACCAAGACTGTCACCATCTATTCTTAGAATGACCATCAAACGGACAACTTATCCGATCAAATGTCTCGCAATCAAAATTGAATGACAGAATTATTGGTTCTCTCTATCAACCACACTCCTCCTCACAAAGCCAATATGGAGTTCCGTTCAGGGTTGCTGTAAGTTTCCATAGGCTATATGACAATCATATACAAGCAAAAGATGCAGCGGAAGCAAAGGAAACTTAGCCAAGAACCACATGTGAAGCATATAAACCGTATAACAAAATTTCATACCTTGTTCGGTTGAGGTCGTTCACCCAACTGCTGGAACGAATCATCTAGACCAAGACGAAGGCTGAAACGAATCAGTTAGAGCAAGAAGAAGCCCTGCTCCTCTACGGTATCCATAAAAACCGTGACCATCTCGGAATCGTCACACGAATCCAAGAACGAGCTCCCCGGACTGATGTGCTAGCAAGAGTAAAACCGGGGCTTGTGTTTGTGGTGTTTTGGTGTTCCTTTTCTTTCACAAAGAAAGGGGTAAGTGTGTGTTTTCTCAAGCTCTCAAGAACACTTCTCAAGGCTCAATGCTCTGAATTTTTCAGACACAAAAACGTTCTTACCAACCCAAGTGTGAAGAATAATGCCTTAGACAAAAGCATGTGCATGCCAACTCACAAAGGCATGTCAAAGTGGACAACACCTTTGGCCAACAAGTTTCCACTAACTCTTAGTGGGAATATTCATCACAAGGCTGCAATAATGGCTCCACTAATCTGATGCTTAGTGAACCAAACCACCCCAAAACGACCTGGTTCAACCATGGTCCAACCATACCCGGTCCAACCATGGTCCAACCACAGTTTGACCATCTGCTCGAATCAACGGTTCTATGTGTGTGACCCTGTAGGCACTTGTAACGTCCGGCAATAATTGTAAAATCTCATTTTACAATTATAAGCAAAGAGCGGCGTCTAGCAACACATCATTGCTACCCGAACGACAAGATCAGTACTGATTCTCTATGCCTCGGAATATGTCATCGCCCCTTCGTCCCATTATAAAGATTAAACCGAGACATGGAATATGTCAATCTCGTATATGTTTAATCTCGGTTTCTTGATCCTCGAGTTAACTGTGTAAAACGGATACCAATGATATCAACATATCATAATCCGAGCACGGCCGTGCATTTACAGTTCAACTCTATCAAGAAACCATCCGATAATATACCCGTTATATGGGTAATGATTACCCTTATGTCCACCCAGTTACGGGTGACAAGGAGTAATATCAAAGTACATGATTCATATGTTGGATACCTTGACGATCTCAGGTCGGAGGACAATCACATCATTAAGAAACACTAATGACATACATATACGTTCCATGTAGTGTTCTTATGTGGGTCGGTCCAGTCCACAAGTTCTCCAACTTGTACCCGTCTGTAGAATTCATATCACATATGCAATTCTCAACATACACTAGTCTTAACTTATTATTACAACCCATCCGTAATAATAACCGACTAGGGACATTTAAGAATATACATATCAAATATATATATACTTGGGTTATAAGTATGTGCAAGCGTTTATCTCATAAACGATACTTATTGGAATAACCTTAATGCATATACACAACTACAAATAATCATCCATGATTGGCTTTTGGACATATTACTAACAGTTGCGCACTTAGCCATGAATAAATGTGTGACCGGAACCATTGCTTCATTAATCCTCTTTATGTCAGTTCTTCTACCATTGCCATCAAACTAAGTCTTATTTAGATTTGAAAGTGGTAGGTCCACTTGTCTTATCAGGAATCACTTACGTGGTAATTATTCCACAATCATTGTTGTATATATAGTCATTATTAAACGGTTATTTCCACAATCTACTCAATTTCCCAAGCGAAAACGTCGCAGCCACAAACCAAAAAAAAAACATTTTTATTAGAACAACATCAGTGTAATTTAAGATCACTTTATACATTCAACCAAGAAGGAGAAGAAGGCAGTGGTACAATGGTTAGGGCTGATGAAGTTGATTCTAATTCCTTGATTTTTAAACTAAAATGAAACTAAGACAATATAAAGTACGATAATATTAAATATAAAATCATGTATGATAAAATTAATAATATGTAATCTTGAGAGCAATAAAATTAATAATATGTAATCTTGAGAGCAAGCACCAACCCGCAAGGTTCCATCTTCTATTATTATTTTTTTTTTTGTCAGCAAGCATCATCATTATATTGAAGAAAACACTGAAAATATAGTTTGGTACAAGCTTAGATATGAAATCCTAAAAGAAATACTACATATCATCACACATGCGGTTGCCTACAATGGCCAAATACATTCAAACTAAAAGAAATAAACATTTAGACTAACAGGGTACTCATGTTGATTAGAACTACATCCTCTGCTAGCTCACGCAGTGATGGCATTCCCCGATTGCTAAGGCAAATGGACGGCATTTCCCTGGTTAGTACCAGGCGATCTTTCCGAGAGGTTGAGCACTCTTCAATGTCTTTAGAAATCGACATTTTTGAAGTTGCGGAGCTAATTGCGAAGTAGTAATCAACATTTCGCAGCTCAAAAACACACATTGACCTCCAACAAAACACCAGTCCCTTCCATTCGCCACCAGAGGCTTTATACACAAAGAAATCAAAATACATCCAGGTGAAGAAGTTACCTGGGTGGGACTGTTTGTGCCCAGAAAAGGGGCTCTTAATAGGATCAACAAAACTCACCGTAAGGTGACAAAAAGGTAATGAGACGATATCCAGTAAGAATCTTCTATTATTAGTTAAAGCACAGCTTTCAACATAGGAAGTATGGTAGCCTTTTAAATAATGTGGCGGATCCAAGGGGCAAGCAGGGGGGAGAGCTCACATTTTAAAAAAATATTTTTAATATTTCTCCTGATTTGTATAAATTTGGCCCTCTCAAGATTTTTTCTTATCAATTTGGCCCCCCTAATAAAAATTCTTGGGTCCGACTAAACACTTTTTAATCCTCAATCCAATTCATCATCACTTAAGGATGCGCTTGAACGAAGTAAGTTACAACAATCATGATCCTTTGATTACTGATGGCATTCAACATTTATTTTTAGGGATATACCCCTGGGAAAACATTACATGGTTTTGAAATTACAGAAGAAAATACTTTTTATGGTTAACAGATTACAACAAAAGGAAAAAAAAATGCATAATAGAGTTACCAATTAAGAGCAATACAGTCTTTCTAATCATTTTGTCTCATGCTTTTTATAGGGTTCAAGACACTGAGTTGGCTGGGATGCCTTACATAGCTACCCGCCATCACCAGAGGAGGAAAGGCTTCTCGAAAATGCTTTTCACTATCTTAGAATCTGTAAGTTTCCCTGTGAAAAGAATTCTTGATTAACTGCTTAAATTAATCTGCAGAAGTTTGTTTCAGCTTTTTGTGTACAACATCACAATGAAATGTGCTTGATCCTGACTTGATTTCCAGATTTTATCCATGCTGGGAGTTGAGCATCTGGTCATCCCATCAGTCCAGGAGGTTGCTCAAATGTGGCAGGGAAAATATGGGCTTTCACCTGTGGATGAGAGGGTTAAGCAGTCAAGTTTAATGCCCTCATGTTTCCTGCAACTATTAGGCTGCAGAAAACCTTCACTAGCCACTCTTCCAGTCCTGCTTCAGCTGCTGCTGTGGATTTGGATGATGACCATGCAGGGCCCCTCCTACTGGATTTGAACCAAGAACCACCGATGCCTCCAAAAGACGAGTTAGCTAGACCAGTGCCATTGCCATAGTATGGAACAATCGATGGTGTAGGTTTGCGTGGATTGCTATAGCATGTAGCACACACAGGACTGTATAAAGCTGTTGTTGAACCGCTGGGATACCCACTATTCCCATTTCTTTGATGGGTGGGTGGCATCTCCATTACTGGTTCCATGTTCACCCTCTGTTCAGCACTACTTGTTGGATATACCAATAAGCAACAGATTCTACAAACCAAGTCCCTGGTTGGCCCATCCTGTATTGAACCAGAGATATAAAGGGGAAAAATAATTAGTAAACGAGATACTTTGATACACAAACATATTTCATATAAGAAACGTAGATATATGGAGATATGGGAACTTACCAAAAGATTTCTGGTAGATCGATGATCCGATAGGTGATTCAAGCTTATCAGCTTTATCCACCACTATCATCATCTTCTTCTTTCTTGAAACTGTAGAAGGATTGCTTCATGGATTGAGTTATAGGCTATAGTGCATAGGTTTAGGGTATTCAGCTATTGGGATTGCTTATAACCTCCTGGTATGCCCATTATTTATAATTGATTAATTGGCCAGTAGGAGACTTCTCATTGAGAGACTTGGGTTGGTGTAATCTTCATTTATGAAGCAAACAATGATTTTAAAAAGGTGGTTGGTAGAGCCTGAGGCTCTTGTCTTATCTGGAATTACGTGGTTTAATGGTTTAATCTAGGTAACCTATGATAAAAGATGGCAGATAAACACAACTGGTATTTGATAAAACCTGTGGGTCTCTCTATAAAGACTACTGTCATAGGAATCACGTGGTTTAATCTAAAAAATAATCTAAAGAATGGCAGATAAACACAACTGGTGAATACATTTGATAAAACCTGTGAGTCTCTCTATAAAGACTACTGACTTATCTGAATTACGTGGTTTAATCTAGGTAGCAGATAGAGTTTCCTATAACACATAAATACAATTTTTTGTCGAAACACATAAATACAATTGGTGAGTACCAGGATGGTATTTGATAACCTGTAGGTCTCTCTATAAAGGCTACTGTCTTATCTAAAATTACCTACTTTAGTCTAGGTAGCAGAAAGAGTTTACTATAATAAAAGATAAACCATAACTGGTGGTATTTGATAAAACTTGTGGGTGTTCCTATAATAAAAGATAGGAGATAAACATAAGTGATAAAACTTGAGGGTCTCTCTAGAGGCTATTGTCTGGTTTAGTCTAGGTAGTAGATAGAGTTTCCTATGAATGTAGGTGATAGATAGAGTTTCCTATGATAAAAGATAGAATATAAACACAACTGGTGAATACCAGGAGTATTTGATAAAACCTGTGGGTCTCTCTACGATGGCTACTGTCTGAGTACTACCTAGTTATAGATAGAGTTTCCTATAATAAAAAGTAACATATAAAAACAATTGGTGAATACTAGGATGGTATTTGATAAAATCTGTGGGTCTCTCACGATTATTTAGAATAACTCTCCTATACACAAATAATAATAACAAGAAAGTATTGGACAAAATCTATAGGTTCCTAGTTGGTAACGTTTGTATTTTGATAAAATCTATGGGTTGGCTAGTGAATATAAGGGTAGTATTTGATATAAAATGCGTGGATGTTTGTAGATATACATACCCATAGTTAGAATTTCTCCACCACGATATTATAATCTTTACATGGAAAACAAAGAATCCTTGGTGGCTGAAAGAACCTGAAAATCATGTGCATGTTTGTATATATCCTCAATTGTTTTATCTAAAATAACGCCTCCTCAAATCTTATCTAGGTTTGGATGTGGTTCGCAGGTCTACTTGTCTTATCAGGAATTACGTACCTGGTAATTATTCTTATTATTTTTATGAGAAATAATCATAAGAAATGGTAGCGTTCAGAGTAAGGGATTGGAGTTGAAAAGATTAGCCAGGTGGGTTATGGTCGTGTATATATAAACAGTATGAGCGGCCTTGTTATTTCCACAATCTACTTAATTTTCCAGGCAGAAAACAGAGCCGCCACAAACCAAAAAGACAGCGTTTATATTAGAACGACATCAGTTTAATTCAATGATCAGTTGTACATTAAACCAAGACGAAGAAGAAGAAGGTGGTACAATGGTTAGGGCTGATGAATTTGATCGGATCGTCGATTTACCAGACAACTTTTGGTGGGTTTTTTCTTAATAGATTTTCTATGAACATGTAAAATTTTTGTGTTTCTATTTACATTCTGTAGCAAATGATCTAACCTTGTATACCTTTGCTTTGTTGTTTGTTCGTAGAAGAAGATAACGTCATGATGAATCTAAAATTTTATGCTTAAAATTTGAAATTTGATTGGCCAGTATTGTTTGCCTTACTTCATTCTAATGTAGTTTTCCTCCCTTCCAGCAAGTTGGCAATCGCTTTAGGGATTCTCTGAAGAGAAGGAGATTTGGGTCCACTGGGAGGTGAACAGTGTGAGAGGGAACTTCAAACTGTTGACAAGCAATTCCTTGCTGACATCGTTTGAAGTACAAGCATATCTTCTGGGTAGGGTTTGCAAAGACTGGGACTTTGTCGTCGGTTCTTCCAACATATCTTCTGGATCGTCTTGATTCGTGTGGCGAACCAGGGGAGGGAGAGGGAAATTGGGGAAATTTCTTTTGGGGGTAAAGGGTTTAAGTTAGGGTTTGGGAGGTTTAGAGAAGAAAGCCATCGAATTGTCTGTATTTATATATTTTTATATAGTGGAAGAATGAATAGTGTGTGAAAGTTTCAATTTTTTTTTTCTTTTTACCCTAGTATAAAAGCAGGAGTGTACTATGTATGAATATGATGACAGGTTTTGTTTCTTTCTCATTGTTTTCCTTTTTCCTCCACCTTCAAAAAATTTTCCCTTTCCTTACAATGGAAGCAATAGTACGGTGTTTAGAATGCCATCAGTAACAAAAGATGGCTGTGGTCTTTGAAATGCTTGAAAGCAGAGACCACCTTCTACTCAATCCTCCAATCACTTGGAGGATATGGTCCAGGCTTTGCAAATGGTGGGGTCTCATGGCATGGTGTGCCCCGGCTGCTCTTGAAGATTTCGTCCTACAATGAGGTTTCCTCCCACCATTTCCTAGAAGTCGATCGTGGTGGATCATCATTGGAATATCTACTCTCTGGGCAACAGAAGGATTTTTAGTAGTGTTGCTGCTGAATGTGACAGAATCGTAGACATTATCATAGTATATGCCACCTTTTCGATCAGGACAATAGACCCAGAGTTTCCTTTTAGATCCAACGCTGAAACAATCAAGAGCTGGCCTGGCGTGAGTAGATAGCCAGACAATTTAATTCTTTGCTTCGCTATCATAATATAGCCTAGATTCCAGTTTGTTAGCAGTACCTAGGCTGTCTCACACAGAGTTAGGTAAGCTGTTCTATTCTGCTCTGCCTTCGTGCTATAAATGGACTCTGGGTGCAATCTCAAAAAAAAAAAAAAACAAAAGATGGCTATATTGGTGTTTAGAATGCCATCACTAATTAAAATGTAGAAAGTGTCATCACTATACAATGCCATTTGTAATCAATGGTCATGAACTGATTAGTTTAATACCAAAAAGATTGATGTGTTTTCGAACTCGATAGCATTGAAGTATGGTCATTGATGTGATGGGTTTTTTTTTTTTTTCTCCTTGCCTCCTAATTAAGTAATTAACCTTCTCCATCCTGCACCCCCATTCTCAAATCTCCCAAGTTCAACTTCTATAGTTTCTAAATCTAACATCGGGTTAGGTCCAAAGCTCACGTGGAGCCCAAACCCAACAGCTAACACTTGTGGGCTAAAGTGAAAAAGTTTGAAAGAAATTCATCATTCTTTTCATTAGTCAAACACGTGACTTTGTGGAAAAAAAATACGTGAAAAAGTAAGTGCAGGGTGTGGCATTGAATGAGTAGCACCAAATTAGAAAGAGAGAGAGGTTTTGACAAAAGGAGAAGAAAAAAAAAGGGGAGTGTTCCTCATCTTTGCAAGCCTTGATCGGATAGTAAATGAAATCTGATTTGGATGAAATTTCAGTACGATATTCTCCTCTTCAAACTCTACAAAGTGAATGAAACTTATCGTTATTAAGCTTTATGTTTCTGGGTATTTATGTTATACCCATTTGGTGAGACTTACCCACTTCTCAACTCTAATTGTTGCTAGAAATCGACTTATGTAGTGATGTATATGTTGTTGGAGCCAAGACTATTAGTCTTGATATTATTATTAGTGTGTTAGCCTCTAGTTTTATCTAGAGAGGAACATTGGTTGTAAACCTATTATTATTGTTTGAAAGTGGAGATTGACGGACTTCGGTCCCGTAGTTTTTACCCCATCTTGGGGGTTTTCCACGTATATTCAGTGTTTTGCTTGTATTGGTGTTTGGTTGCTAGCATTTCTTTGCTTGGTTGTGATATCTCGTTTTGGTGGCATAAGGACAGGAAAGTATTTAACGGGATTGTTTCGTTGCACATTTGATTCTGGTTAAATTGTGTTGTGTTGAATTAGTGATTTTTCACCAACAAACTGGTAGTAGAGCCAAGGTAGCAGAGCCAAGGTTCATTGTTTGTGGTTTTTCTTGTGCATACTAAAATGGAGGATAAGGCTAGCTTGATAAAACTCAATTCATCCAATTATTGTATATGAAGATGTATATGGAGGATCATTTGTACTGCAATGATTTATTTGGGCCATTTGGGTGTGAAGACCAAAAAGTTGCAGGTTCTACAAAGTGAATGAAACTTATCGTTATTAAGCTTTATGTTTCTGGGTATTTATGTTATACCCATTTGGTGAGACTTACCCACTTCTCAACTCTAATTGTTGCTAGAAATCGACTTATGTAGTGATGTATATGTTGTTGGAGCCAAGACTATTAGTCTTGATATTATTATTAGTGTGTTAGCCTCTTAGTTTTATCTAGAGAGGAACATTGGTTGTAAACCTATTATTATTGTTTGAAAGTGGAGATTGACGGACTTCGGTCCCGTAGTTTTTACCCCATCTTGGGGGTTTTCCACGTATATTCAGTGTTTTGCTTGTATTGGTGTTTGGTTGCTAGCAATTCTTTGCTTGGTTGTGATATCTCGTTTTGGTGGCATAAAGACAGGAAAGTATTTAACGGGATTGTTTCGCTGCACATTTGATTCTGGTTAAATTGTGTTGTGTTGAATTAGTGATTTTTCACCAACAAACTGGTAGTAGAGCCAAGGTAGCAGAGCCAAGGTTCATTGTTTGTGGTTTTTCTTGTGCATACTAAAATGGAGGATAAGGCTAGCTTGATAAAACTCAATTCATCCAATTATTGTATATGAAGATGTATATGGAGGATCATTTGTACTGCAATGATTTATTTGGGCCATTTGGGTGTGAAGACCAAAAAGTTGCAGGTACAAGTGACAAGGAGTGGAACTCTTTGAATAGGAAGATAATTGCTAATATCCGGAAGTGGATTGACGTCAGTGTGGTTCATCATGTTATTCAGATCACAGATGCTTATGAGTTGTGGAAGAGGCTGGAAGATTAATTTGAAAAGCGGAGTGCACAGAATAATGCCTTTATGATTAAAAACTTGTGAACCTAAAGTATTCAGATGGGCAAGATATGTCAGAGTACTTAAACAACTTCCATGTAACCTTGAACCACTTGACTACCTTAGGGATAAATCTAGATAATGAAGTACAAGCATTGATTTTGTTGAGTTCTTTGTCAGACAGTTGGGAAACTTTGATAGTATCTCTTAACAATTTTGCATGTGCTGTGAAGCTCACTTTAGATGCAGTGAAGGATAGTGTATTGGACGAAGCTGCCAGGAGGAAAGAACTGGGGGTTAAGTCCACTGATTCAGAGGCCCTTGTTACAGAAAATAGTGGGAGGGGCAAGGGTAGAAAATTGCAAGGGAGAAAATATTCCAAGTCTTGTGACAAGAAAAAAAAGTGGAAGCCTAGAGGAAGTTTCAAATTCAGAAGTGAAATTAGATGCTACTACTGTGACATGTCGGGACATATCCAAAGGGAGTGTAGGAGTTTCAAGAGAGATCAAGAAAAGGGAGAAGGCAAGAAGATTGCTAAAGAAGATTCAAGTGCAGTGGCAATTGATTCTGATGATGATTTCTTCCTTTTATATGAGGAAGACAGCATTAATGTTACACAATAAGATTTTACATGAATTTTAGACAGTGGTGCCTCCCAGCATGTCACACCTTGTAGAGAGTTCTTTAGTAGCTACAAGAGTGGTGACTTTAGCTCATCGAAGATGGGTAACAAGTTCGATGCTCGGATTGTTGGAGTCGATGATATTTGTATAGAAACTAATCTTGGATATAAGTTGCTACTCAAGGATGTGAGACATATTCTAGATCTTCGATTGAATTTGATCTCCACTGGCATTCTTGATGATGAAGGGTATCACAGTAGCTTTGAAATGGAGTTTTGAAGCTTACTAGAGGCAAAGGTGAAATTGTCTTGGCAAAAGGGAAGAAGGAGAATACACTCTACCAGATTCAAGCAAAGCCATGCTATGACGAAGTAAATGTCATTGAGCATGAAGTTTCTATGGAGTTATGGTATAAGAGACTTGGGTACTTGACTGAGAAATGCCTACAGCTGCTTGCAAAGAAAGAGTTCTAGCCAAGCTTGTCAGGTTTCTTGTCTAAATCTTGCACTCCTTGTTTAGTTGGCAAGCAACATAAAGTGTCTTTTCATACTCTTCCTCCATCTAAAAAAAAATGCTCTTAATTTAGTTCATACTGATGTTTGTTTCATGAGTGATAGATCCAATGGAGGTGCTTTATATTTTATAATCTTTATTAAAGACCATTCTAGAAAAGTCTGGTCTTTTGTGTTGAAGAACAAGGATCAAATGCTTGATGTGTTCAAGAAGTTCCATGCCAGTATTGAGAGAGAAATTGGAATGGAGTTGAACACCGTTAAAGCAGACAATGGTGGCGAATACCAGGGGCCATTTGAAGAGTATTGCAACTCTTATGGTATTAAGATTGTGAAGATATCTCCTAAAACACCACAGCACAATAGTGTAGTAGAGAGAATGAACAGAACCATCTGCAACAAAGTTGTTAGTATGCTCTCTCATGTAAAATTGCCTAAGTCATTTTGGGATAAGACAATGAGGATTGTGGTTGATTTGATCAATTTATCTCCTTTTACTGCACTTGATGGTGATGTTTCAGACTGAGTGAGGAGTGGAAAGAATGTGTCCTACAAGCACTTGAAGGTGTTTGGTTGCAAGGCATATGTAACGCCCCGATTTTTTTTTATAATTTAATTTATGAAATTTTCGGAACTTTATTCCAATTTTGCCCTCAAGGAATTTTCGGGATTTTGATCAAGGAAATTAATTCAAAGTTGGAGTTGTTCCTGGTTCGGGTTTCATTGGAATTAAACGTGATTCGGAGTGAGACGTGGTGTTTATGGTAGTTTTTGTTTAAACTACGTCATTTCGGATTTAAAGGAAAAGAAAATAAGAAAATAAGAAAACATAAAAAGCCTAAGTGCGCGTTGACCAGGGAGAGTTGACCGCACCTTAGACCAAAACGACGCCGTTTTGGTCATGGCCGGCCAACCCTAACCCTTCCCTCTTTCTTTTCTCATATCTCTCCCCTCTTTCGTTTCTTCTTTCTTTCTTTTCCGCCGCCCGAATTTTTCTTCTATTTCTCTCTGCCATAAGCCCTCACCCTGAAATCTTCTTTGCTCAAATCATGGACTAACGGCTCCACGTCCTCCAAATCTCTCCTTCACTTTTCTCTCCTTCCTTTTCTTTTTTACTTCCATTCTTTTCTCTATTCCTCGAAAAACACCACCATGTCTTCTCTCTCGCCAGCCACCATCACTATCTTCTTGTTCTCTTCTTCCGCCGCCGCCTGTATACCAGTCGAAGCTATCGCCGCCACAACTCGGGTAAGCCCGACTCATCCTTTCCCCTTCCTTGATTTCTCTTTTCTTCTCTTCTCTAATTCTCACGGGTTGGGGATCCTTGATTGTTTGTTTGTGTTGTGGACGGTTGGGCTTGCTGTTTAATGTGGTGTGGTCGTGTTGGTTGCGGGCTGGCGGTGTTCAGTCTGCAGGTTGCTGTGGATGGTGGATGCAATTTTTTAGTTGCGGGATTCGAGACTTTTTGGGAGTTTAACAGAGAGCAGTGACATTCTGTTCTCTTTCAGGTAAGGTTCCGACACTGATAATTCGTTCTTAGTGTTTTTGGCTGATCTTTGGTTGCTGTTGGTTGATTGAATGCGATGGGTTTAGGTCTCGGTGTGTGGGTTCTTCACGTTTAGTAGTTGTTGTGTTCGGCTTTGGACAATGAGAGTTGTTTTTCGGGTAAGACTTATTCCTCAGTTCTTTTTCTCTTTCGGTAGTCGATGTTCCCGTAGATGCTTGTTTGGGCTGAATGTTGCATGTGTGTTTTCGGCAATGGGAGTTTTCTATGAATTCTTTTGGCATCTCACAGGCGAGGGCTCGGGTTCTATCCGGCAGTAAATTTTCTTCGGCTTTGAAACGGTATTTATTCAAGGTTTTTTTTGTAAATATTTATTGTTTTATCGGGCATATGTACAATTTAAATTTCAAGAGATTTAGTGGAATACCGAGTGTAGGGGGTGAGTGTGTGTGGCCAGAAACATTCCGACACGGATAGAACTTTAGACCGGGAAACATTTGGGCATGGGAATGACCTTAGAACGGGAACTAGGAAAACCAGTCCCGGGCCCATCTTTTAACTATAAGTATATCTAGACTCTTAAGTAATGAGCTTTAAGCCCATTTTCAAAATTTGTAAGTTGTGGATGGAATGAAGTGGGCCTTAGGCCGGAATCGATGATGAGTTTAGAATTGGTTTATACTCGGGAATTCATTTATGGACTTAGTTGGACTTCGGCCTATGAACCTTTTAGGCCCATGATCTTTGGAGACATATAGTATGAGAGTAACCTTTGGGCCTTGACCCTGACTTTCCACAACTGGTTAGTTAGGGCCGGGACTTGGCAGTTGAGCATATCATTAACATGCATAATTCATGTCCTGTTTTCAACTTTTACGTGACATTGTATGTGCTGAAATTTATAGGCATTGGTAGTAGCTCGGGAGTTAGAGGATCCACCTTGGGTAAAACTCTACAGGATAAGTGCCATTAAGTTGACTATATAAGCCTTTTTATGTTTGTTTTGCGAATGCTTGTTGGTATGGTTTGTTAGTGTTACGTGCCTTATTTGCTAACATGCCATGATTTGTATTGTGTGCTTGTGTGAGATGATATACCTGTTGAGCATGATTCGTTTGTTATGATTAAATAACTTGATATATATATGATTTTATGGTTTGTGTGGTGATCTATAGGCCGGAGGCTCGGACTTTCGGATAAATGCTAAACTCGCACAAACCTGAATAATCATAACGTATGGCGCACATAACTCTTTAAGCAAAACTGAGAATAACGTACTAAATAATTGAAGCGCCCCGACCCGTATTTACCGTACCGGGTAAACACGTGCCGGAACTATTTTTACTACAGTAGCAGACAGTACATACAAATAAAATACAATACCCGCAACCACAAATACAATATTCGTCACCCGATCTCGGGAACCATTATTCAAGCCAACACTCCAATCCAGTCAACAACAAATGTAATACAGCGGCAACAGCAACAACACAATAGAAAGATAAGCAGCGGAAGACTAAAATGCAGATGCAGCGGGGTATGGATCCGGGTCAGGTGGAGAAGTAAGCAGCAGCCAACGAACATCGTGCCTGAACTACGATCAACCAAACCTGCGGGATGAAACCCCGCAGGCGAGGGATGAGTCCGAAGCGCTCACCGACGAAAGATAAACAAAGATATATTCAACCATAGTACTTTCGAAGTAAACACAACAATCATAACAATATGCTCAAACAATCACAACATAAGAAAATTACCATAACAACTATACCAAGACCAAAAGAATGCTTAGTTATTACTTATTACCAATTTTATCTTCCGGGCCCCGTCACTGGACAAGCTAGGGTCGTACCTGGTTATTAACTAATTTCGGATGCCAGGCCCCACCACAATCCGGGATCAACATCCCCATATCACAAATCCGGGATCAACATCCCAATATCTCAAATTCGGGATCAACATCCCAATATCACAAATCCGGGATCAACATCCCAATATCACAAATCCGGGGTCAACACCCCAACCAAGAAACCCTCTGGCCAAGACACCACAGAACTAGCCTCTAACCATCTAGTCGTACCACTACTTTCCAAGTGACAAATATATCATCATCTCAAATTCCTGTTCCATCCATTACTTTTTCATCAAGTTCCGAACTCCTATTATCTCTGATTAATTCCACAGACTCAATCTCATGACACAAATTATCGAAATTATCAGCTCAGCATTATTATCAACATGTTATACACGAATCCATCACAATCCAACAACAACATCAAAAGTTCCACAGCAAACAAGTAACAGTCCATAATTATTCTAGCAGATCAATCTAGCAACAAAATACACAACAACAAAGAAACACACACAGCATTACGGGCACATATCAGAGTTTATCCACCCTCACCTTAGCCGATATCAGGTTTGGAACTGTCCAACTGACTCCAAGTCCGGCTCCTCAGGTATCAGCTCGTTATCAACTCCTATATCAAACAAATAATATGCACATATAAGATGGTATGCTCATGCTTGACTAGTACTATAATCCGTAAAAAGAAATAACTAACGCGCTAACTTGGTACTTCCCCGGGTTATTCTATTATCAGCGTCGTTCACCCTTTTATTCATATCCAGAATAATACTCACTCATGCGTATCCCCATACAATACCTACTTTGATAATACCCTTTCCTCTTTTCCTACAAATATGTACTTTCTAAAATATCTGTTAAAAATAATTATTATTTACCTTCTACATATTTCCGCATTAAATATCCTCATATGGTATATCTTATATTTCCAAAATTATTAATTACTATTACTATTACGATTATTACTATTTCTTTGAATATCTCCTCAGTTTAGTTATGCCCAAATTATATCTATTTAATTTCTAATATATTACTTACCTAAACTTTATCCCTTTATATATATTTTTCCAATTATTTCTTTTTTTCCAGAATTTAAATCTACTCCAAAAATATATTTTCCCCTTTTCTTTTTCTTTTTTTTTAAAAAAACTGGGCTGGGCCCGTGAATAGTGCTGGCCAGGCCTGCACAGTACCAGGCCCAGACCTCAAGCTGAGGCCCAGGCGTTGGCCTGCGTAGAAGCCCAAGCCAGGCAGCCCAAGACCCGAGCCCAGACCCTCTAAGCTAGCCCACAGCCCAACGGACCCAACCAACTAGCCGGGCCATCCTACGACCCGCGATTCGACCCGGCGCAGGCGGGTTGGCTCACCTCGGATCCGGATGGTCTTCCCGGGTTCGTGACGGGCAGCGACGAGCGGCAGAGCGCGAGCGGCGGGTGGCGAGGCGTCGACGATGAGGGAGGCGACGCGGAAGAGGAGGAGGTGGCCGGTGGCGCTACCGGCTGCGGCTGACGACGAGCAAGGGGAGGAGGCTGTGGCATCGGATCCAAGCGGAGAGGCCGTCGGGTCCTTGGCTTCCTCCGGCGCGTCAGGAGATGGTATCGGCCGGCGCTGGTCGCGTCTGGTCTGCGACGGCACGGGGAGGGTGGCAGCGTGGGTGGTGTCACGTGTGGCGGCTCGGTTCCCCTTCGTGTGAACAGTAACGAAGGATGGAAGGAAGGTGACGGGTTGGCTGGTTGTGCAAAACGGCGGCGTTCTAGGCTGGGTGTGTGTTTGTGATGTTTGTTTTTGTGTTTTCTTTTTTTTTTCTTCTTTTCTGGTTTGTGGATTTTTTTTGCAGGTTCAAGAGGAATGGCTTAGGCAGGAGAAGTTGGCAGAGGATGGGTTTTTGGTTGCTGACAGTGTGTTTTTGCAGAGTGCAGAGGTAAGGTTGGTGGCAGAGTGAAGATGGGGGTTGGGTGCAGGGGAGGAAGAAAATAAACAACTCACGGGCATCAACTGGTGAAGCACGGGCTTCACAGTGAAGACAAAAACTCACGAGCACACAGGAGAAGGCGGCTGCTTTATGTAGTCATGTCCCGTCCGGACCAGAAAATATCAATAATACCCCCTCAACTTAATTCCTGGCCCGTTAATTAGAGGTTAAACCTGACTTTTCTCGGCATTCCTGGACCCGAAAAATTCCGACTTTGGTCCGGAAAATCCGCAGAAAAATCCCGAGCGTGGGATAGGGCTCGGTTTCGGATTCCGATGCATAATTTACCCTGAAATAATTACCCATGATTATTTTTATTTGGCAAATTACTGTACAAAGTGTTTTTAATGTCCTGGTAAAATGTAAATTTTTACCCGGGTTGTTACAATAATTCTACTATGGAGCGGTTGACCGGTTGATTGAGTGGGGAGTTTAACCCTCGAGATTACATGCGGGATAGCATGAGTGATGTAGCTTTGTATGGGTTAGGAATAGTAGGATGGTGGACTGTTGACCATTTTTATGCATGGGTCAGGAACAACAGGATGGTCGACTGTTGACTGTTTCTTCCTCCCTCTTTCTATCTCCCTCTTTCTCTCTTTCTCTCTCTCAATGATTGTATCAGGCTTAGCCCTGATTGTGTTTGGGCTTATGCTCTGGTTGTCTGATCAGACGGAACCGAGCTCGAAGCACACAGTAAAGGGTCCTGAATAATAATTCATAAACCATAACCTAAAGTAATAAGATAATATATTGATATATACTGTTTGGCATGAAATACTGATAGTTGTATGTCTGCTTACTTGTGCTCGAAACCTACAAACCTTACAAGCCTGACTTCGCTTACTTACGTAACTAGACTTATACTGCTCACTGAGGAGGTGACTCACATTATCTCCACTGTTGTTTTTTAGACGATTAGTAGCGTGTTCGTTCCATCTTTCTTACCGGATTTCAGACGCGGTTCTTTCAGCAGGTAGTTGTGCCTTACTTTCCGGTAGGATCCGTTGGGTCTTCTTGCATCTTTGTTCACTTATGTTTATTTGTACTTATTTTGACTTTCGCTGCATAATACCTTCCTGAGATGTTGTTTTTGGTTTAAGAACTTGTACTTTCTTATCAGTGGGTTGCCGAGTGGATTTGTGGCTTTTTAGCCGGTATGTATTATGTTGTTGTTTTATAATATCTCAGCATTAAAGTTGACTTCTAATAAGTATTTGTTGTGCTCTAAGGCACTTTTTATGCATCCCGGGTTTCAGGGTAATTTGGTAATTTCTATTGTTTATATGATTTATTTTGTTAAATTGGGATGGGGCGTTTCAGCTTGGTAGCGGAGCAGGCTTCAAATCTTTGGTTTTCAAGTGCTTTTTCAAAGTGATTTCTGTGTTTAAGCGTATTTCCAATTTTGTATCTCTAAAAGTATTTTGATATATTTTCTGCATTCACATAGGCATCGTTATGGATCCACAACCAGACCAGCATAATGTTGAGGATCAGGAGGTTGTTCCTGCTCATGTTTCTGACTCGGTGTCAATACATCAAGTTCCCGTGGGTGCCGGAAATGTCGAA
The DNA here is from genome assembly GCA_028386065.3 of Turnera subulata. NCBI lineage: Eukaryota > Viridiplantae > Streptophyta > Magnoliopsida > Malpighiales > Passifloraceae > Turnera > Turnera subulata. Next base: position 5,679 of record JAKUCV010002814.1, on the reverse strand, counting down.
GGGCAGGAGGGAGTTCCTCCTAACTTCGATCGGGCATTGTTTCAGCACTTCCAGGCCTTCCAACAGTTTCAGGCCTATCAGTAGTTTCAGCACACTGAGGGATAGGTAACGTTGGTATACCCCATATCGCCGGTACAGCCAGTACCACCTGTTCAGCAAGTGCAACCTGTTCAGCCAGTACCGCCCGTGTAGTCAGTTCCTACGGTACTTGCTGTGGACCCGACAGTAGGTGATGTTGATAATGGTTATAAGTCCTTGGAGAAGATAGGAGCTTGGTAATTCTCTATGGAGTCTGATGACGGTGAAGCAGCTGAGAATTGGTTCTAACATGTGGAACGGATCATGGAGAAGCACACTTGCGCGTCCTAGCATTGGGCGAAGTATGCTGCGAATAATCTCACTAGGGCTGCCTTGACTTGGTGGGATGATTTGGTTGAGGGCATAGACCGACAGGTTGAGATTCCTTGGGCTGACTTCAAAGATGCATTTCACCGGGAGTTCTATCCAGTCAATTTTCGAGTGCAAAAGAAAACGAAATTCTTAGATATCAAGCAGATGCCTGGAGAGACGGTGAATGCCTTCAAAATTCGGTTCAAGAATCTTCTCCCTCACGGCAAGGAGTTTGTGCCTACTGAGGAGGCTAAGAGTCAATAATTTATTCAAGCATTATGTTCGGATTTGAGGGCGCATGTGATGAGCTCAGGACACACTACATGGGATCGTATGTATATGCTTCTGCCATAAACACAAAGAGAGCTATGCTGGCCGGTGAGGCTCTGAAAGCCGAGTTGAAGAAGCATTCATTTGTGTCTGGAAAGAAGAGACAACACTTTAATGTTAGAGATGCAGATTGCTTGGGTGGACAAAGATCTTACCAGGGTTCGAAGAAGTCCCAAGGATAGGGTTATCGGGGTGCACCTAGCAAGTTTTCGACACGACAGTCTTTTCAGACTGGATCCCAAAGACGGGGTACATCGGCACGACCTCCGATTACATGTTTGTATTGCAATAAGCAGGGACACTACCAGTTAGATTGTTACAAGAGGATTAAAGATGATGGTGGAGTTTCCCAGCATACAGTGCAAAGCTCCGTGGCTAGTGGTGCTGCTTCTTCTAGTCCGAATAGGGTTGGCACCACGGACGAGGTCGTGGGAGTTCTGGAGCTCCAAGCCGCGGAGGTGCGACTCAGTCTGCTGCAGCTCCTAGGGTCTATGCTATCACCCGGGAAGAGGCTGCTTATGTCCTAGAGGTTATTGCAGGTACATTTATGGTTTTCGGTCAATATGCACATGCCTTGGTTGATCCGAGCTCTACTCATTTATTTGTATCATGTGCATTCATGACTAGACATGATGTTGAGGACGATAACCTTAGTAGACCCCTGAGAGCCCGATTACCTGCGAGTGATATTGTAGTTGTTGATCGAATTTGTAGAGACATATAGATAGAGTATAATAGTGAGAGTTTTCCTTCCGATCTTGCTGTCATGGATTTGGGAGAGTTCGATGTTATTTTGGGCATGGATTGGTTATCCAGACACCAGGCAAAGTGGATTGTCGGGCTAAGGAAGTCTCTTTGTCTTCTCTGTTGGGGTGTAGAATGGTGTTCATTGGAGAGCGAAGAGCTCTATCGGCGTGCTGCATCTTAGCTATCCAAACTTTCAGGATGATCCAGAAGTTTTTTTGGAGTGGCGTGGAGAATAACATGAAGACATTTTTGTAGCTTGGAAGAAAAAAGCTATCCCTAAAGATGTTGGCGGTTTGGGCATTATAGACTTCAAGATCATGAATCAGTTTCTATTATTCAAATGGCTAGGGTGTTACACTAGCCCGATTGTAAAGCTGTGGAAACCTTTGATAAGAAATAAATACCTAGCTAATAACTCTGATCTGGATCCTATTTTTTCTGCGAGTAAATTCTCTACAGTTTGGTCGGATATCATCCACTCGGGTTATAATGCCACCCAATCTGGAACTGCACTTTTGAGAGGATCCTACATCCAGGTCGGATTGGTGAGAAAGTGTTTTTTTGAGGGGACAATTGGTATGGCACCGGTGCTCTTAAAGAGTTGTTCCCTAGGCTTTACTCTCTATCCACCTACAAGGATGGTTCTTTTCAGGATTGCATGGAGTTGATTGATCAGAATCCTTTATGGACCACGGCGTGGCGTCGACTCTTTGGGAATGTAACGCTGGTGATGTGAATAACCTGAGATATATTGTTAAGAATGTTCAAAGGCAGCATTCACAGTATGATTGTAGGCAGTGAAAATATTCGCAGGACCACTTGTATTCGGTTAAATCTGGGAGAGCTATCATTTATTCTCAGCTTGGTTACCGAAGGGACAAACCACTTATTCGGTTCTCTTTATTGCCTTTTAAAGTGGAGTGTTGGTTATGGCTTTCCCTATGTAACGGCATACCCTCTAAGGATAATCTCAGGAGTAGAGGAATTATCTTATTGGCAGACTCTTTGTGCCCTATCTGTAATATCAATCTTGAAATGAGGGACCATTTGCTATTATCTTGTCCAGTATCGTGGCAAATCTGGTCTAGATTTTGCTGGTGGTGGGGGGCTTCTTGGTGCGTCCCTACTTCAACGGATGATTTTATCACCAAGTGAACCTTCATCTCTCCCTACAACTATAGTCATTCACTCTGGTTTTTGATCGGTGTCTCTATTTTGAGAACGATGTGGCTCAAACGAAATCGTAGAATTGTCCACAACAGTTGAGCCGGAATTTATAGAGTTGCAGATTTGGCTATAGTTCATGCATCGTTTTGGCCTCGGGCTTTACAACCAGATTTTCCTTTTATCACTTCCATTCATAAAGTATTCTACCCGGTTTAACGACAGCTACCCAATATTCAAGATCTCATTTCCCAGAACCCGTACGGGTTTCTGCGGTTCTTCACTTCCATAACCAGCAGCTGAAACCATAAAAAACTGGAGAGCTCCCAAAAGGAATGTCAAGTTGCTCATAACGCCATAACCCGCCACCTTTTTTTGTAATGGTCGTGGTGGTTCAGTGGTTTTATATTTTTATTCATAGCAGATACAGTGTATAGTTTTTTTTTTGATGCTAACGATGGTAAGATTTATTGATGTATTAACAAATATAGAACACAAGGAGATTGACAATCTCAAAAAGCGCAGCTAACAAGCTAGGCGCGTACGCAGGTGGTAGCACGTTAAGTATTCCCTACACCATTACAGGCCAAAAGACAAGAAGTTCCTGTAAGCACCTTTCCAACCTTTCAAGGTCTCTGCATTTGATAACACTAGCGAGCCGCTGTAAGGAAACTGGGGGTGTAGACTTTTGGTCCAAGTGGTGACGTGCATGATGATAGTGTCGAACAATTTGTCGCAGTCTGCGTGTTTGTGTTGAAAGATCCTTTTGTTCCTTTCAAGCCAGATCCCCCATATGATTGAGAAGCCAATTGATACCCAAATCGCCCTGCTACCAGCAAAGGGGGATATTGATGTCCACTGAGTTAATACCTCTTGGAGAGTTGCAGGACTGCACCAAGTAACTCCCCACCATCTACAAATTTTTGCTCGCACCCTCCAAGTGAATGGACATGATACTAAGAGGTGGTCCCTGAATTCTGGAGAAGAGAGGCACAAAGGGCATGTAGAGTCTTCCATTGGTAGTATACCGCGGTAGCAAAGCTTATCCTTGGTAGGGATGCCGTGATGGAGAGCTAACCAGGTCCAGCATTCAATCTTGAAAGGAAATAGGGATAGCCAGGGGCGAGGAAGGTTGCACTGTTCCCCAACCCTGCTGACTATGAAATAACGGCCATCTTTCACAGAGTACTTACCATTGGAGTCATTCAACCAGGATCTGCAATCGCTCAGGGATGCATGGAGACTGATATCTGTAATCATATTCTGTAAAGATTGGACATCATCAAGCTCCCATTGTCTCAGTGGTCTACGCCACGAAGATCTCCAGTGAGGTTCAGTATCATCGGTATTCAAGGCCTGTGCCACAGTGCAGGGTTTACACAAGGAGATGGAGAAAAGGCGAGGGAACCGAATTAGAAACACTCCATGTCCCGACCAATCATCCAGCCAGAAAAGGGCACTGTCACCCCTGCCAACCTTGATCTTAGAGCCGTCGAAGAGATCTAATTTCGTTTCGCTGTAAGGGGAGCCAGAGAGACATATGTCTCTCCAGGTAATAGAGACCTTTGAGAAATCAAAATGCGGCGTCAAGGAGGAGAGGTGGTCTGCACATTTATTCCGTATCAACCTTTTCCAAACAGACTCCCTTTCCTGGGTGAAATTCCAAATCCACTTAAACAACAGACATTTGTTCATTACATTTAAGTCGATAATACCCATACCTCCAAAGTCTTTTGGTAGAGAGATTTTTCTCCAAGCAATAAGGCAGACTTTTCGAGATGCATTCAACCCATTCCAGAAGAAATTCCGTTGTAGCATCAACAGACGCTTAGCCACAGCCACTGGTAATAAGAACATTACAGTGTATAGTTTTTCTTTCCTATATATCAATAAAACATCGTTTACCATCAAAACAAAAAAAAATGTATGTATACAAAGACAAGTTTAAATAAGCTAGAACAATGATCCATAACAAATAAAAAGAAGAAAATTCGAATCAGTCAATAGGCGTACAATACAAATATATATCCAAGAGCCGAACCACTTACCAAAAGAACAAGAGACAACTTCACACCAGGAACGATGTTCAATGCTAAATTTTTTTTTATTCTTATAAATGTAACTGATGAATTCGTCTTTCCAAGGTGTTGTGGAGTTTTCTTCTTTAGCCCGGCAAAATGGTTATTACAATTGTTATGGCCTAAAACTTACACCCCACATGGATAAGGAATAAAGGCCCAAAGGGATTGACGAACAAGCCCATAAGCCGGTCATTAGACCCCAACTCAGGGACAACCCAGAGCATTAATACCAAGGGGAGCACGGGCGAAGTACGAGCACGAAAAGAATGGATGGCGAGTCTGAACTCTTGTATACATGGGAGAGTGATAGGAAGGAACCAAATGAGAAACTAAAGCAAACATAGGGACACCACTAGGGGATGAGCACTAGGCTTATGAGTCGCTGCAATATCAGAAAGCTGAATCACTAAACTGAGAGGGCGAGTTGGAGCAAGTAATTGATACCCAATTTTATTATTCCTATTTAACCCGAAGCGATCATATATACAGCAACAAGAATTGCAGCAAGTTGATACCCATGGACTAGATTAATTACCCAGTTTCATCCCTGCTTCTCATGATACATAGATCACATATATAATATATATTACAAAGACGAAGCCACCGACTGACTGACAGCCTGGTGGTGGCTCTTACTTAGTGCTAATGAGGAACTGACATCATATATATGAGGCTGAGGTAGATTATTTTAGGTACTAGCTAGCTAGCGATGAAGCCTCCCCCAGGTAGGTATTAGCTAGCATTACAATATACAATTAATTAAAACAAACCCCAAGTAACCTGGACTTCGACCTCCCCGTAGGGGCCAGCAATGTTGTGCTTCTCTGTTCCTTGGAGTTTGGGTGAAAACGTTGCTTCGCCATCAGCAAAGTTGTCATCAGGAGATAGGCGATCGTAATCCCACAGAGAAGCGCTAATCCTGAGGGCATCGCTCAATGGGACGACCACTGTGGATCTTGAGAGTGGG